>SMDT01001924.1:0-62994 GCA_005392925.1 Aquilaria sinensis
AGAGAGAAAAAAAGAAATAACCCCTTATTATATGGTAGAAAATGGTTACAACTTAGTTGGTAAGTGTGAATATTTTTTTTAATTTTGATAAAATAAATTGATATATTTAACGCTGGAATTAAATGTTGATTGAACTAAAATTTTGATATGTTAAATTAGTTAATTAATTTGATTGTAATTTGTCAAACATATTATTATCCTATTTCATGAAGAAGAATATGTTGTTTGTAGGCTCGACAAGGATCTCATTCTTTTAAATTAATAAATCACGTTAATCTATTTTAATCTTTTCCTTCTTATGATATATGTTTTCATTGTTTTGTGTCAATATATGCCTTGTTTTCATTTTACGTATTATTTTGGTGATAATAAAATTTGGATATATTTTAATAATCAAAGAAAATTATAGAAATTTGCATTAAAAAATCAAGAAAATGGGAATATATCATTTTTAAATCCTTGATCGGTATTGGGCAAGAAAAAGAAAAAAAATTGAATTCAGATATATTTTTTAATAAGCAAAGGAAATTATTGAAGTTTGCACAAATCAAATAAAAAATATTATCTATGTTAAAGATGCACATCTATGTTGACTTTTCTAAAAAAATTGTTGAAAACGTTTTCCTAGTGCATCCAAAGTAAAAGTGGAATTACCTTACATGGTAGCAAGATTTGCTTTAGGGGTAGTTTTAGTAAACAAGTGTAAAAAAAATATTAATTTTCATGCCATATTTGTCAAATTTGCCATATGTCAGCTCCATATTGCATCTCTTAAGTGAAAAGTCTATTTACTTTTTAAGTGTATCCTGCTTTATATATATATATATATATTAGATAATTTTCTCTATGGAGTTTTTCATATTAGTAATTTCCATATTTAATAAGTTTAATGATCTTGGTAGAAAAATATTAAAATTACAACATTGGCCCCTAAGTCTTTAAGAATTGTGACATAAAGTACCTAAATTTTGAACACAATAATTATAACAGTAGAACCTGAACTTTTCCAATAAATAAATAAATAAATAAAGATTTCACCCAAAAATTTGAAGATCTTGTATTTTGAACAGGAATTGCAGTTTGTAGGAAATTCAAAGAAAAACTAAGAACTACACACAAATTCGTAGGAATAAAGCACATGAAAGTAGTGGGAAATTCTAAAATTATTAGAGGGAAGAGAATAGGCTCAAAACTTTTGGACATTTGTGATGATTTATATCATTGCAGATATACATGGCAAAAGCATAGGAAAAGTCTAGGGTGGCATGTCAAAATGGTAGGAATTAGGGCACTTTTGTGGCAAAATCGTTGAGTTTGTTCGTGTCAAAATCGTAGGGATTCGGTGGCATGTCAATATTGTCAATAATGGATGAAATCCACGTCTGTCTTAGCCTTTCATTTTTCATTTCCCTCACTCAAACATCTTCTTCCTCTCTTCCTCCAGTAGCATTTCCATCTTTTAGCCTCTGATTTGTCAAATCCTTCAAACTTCTTCCTCAATCTCTTATTTTTTAGTAGCATTTAGGCCCAGCATTTCGCCAACCTTCCGTGGAAGCTTCATGATAATCATCTTCAAGGTACACTTATCTTGTTTTTTCACTTAATTTCTATGTATAATTGGTTTAATGTTAGTGATATGTGTATGTTTATAGGGTATGCTAGTGATTAAGTGTATGTGTGCGGTGATATGAATGTTGATAGTATTCAGGTGGGAGTTTAGGTATGTGTATGTTAGTATTCGGATGTTGATACGTATGTTTATGTAGGGAGTGCAGTATGTATGTGTATGTTGGTATATGGATGTTGATATGTATGGGTATGTAATTGTGTAGGCTAAATGTTTATAGTGTTTAGGTGATAGTGATTACTTAATTGTATAGGCTACTTTAAGGACTTAATTGACAAGAATAAAAAAGTTATGGGTAAACTTGCAATGATAGACTGAAATGTTAATCAGCATGGAGCACCAGGTAGCTAGGATGAGGACTTGGACAGTTGGATGGTCGGACAGCCTCGCCACGTGACCGCATGAATTAGGCTTTTGGATTTCTTTTTTTTTTTTTTGTAATTTAATTGAAACAATTTTATACATGTTTCATATTTTAAATTAACAGCCAATTCGTTTCGACTTTAGCCAATTGGCTACAAAATGACTTTTTTTTATTTTTACATCTTTTTTACTTGAAACTAATTTTAATTAAAAGCCAATATTATGTAGTTACAATAATCAATTAAAAATATAATTTTTATAATCTTACTAATTTTTTATGAATTTTTCTAGTTTCAAGTCTTAAAAAAGAAAAATTCATAAAAATTTAACAACATCCTAAAAATTTACTTTCAAATTGATTATTGCATCTACATAACATTGACTTTCAAATGAAATTGGTTTCACATAAAAAAGATGAAAAAGTTAAAAAAAGTTAGTTGACTTAAGACGAAACGAATTGGCCCTAATACTCCCTCTTTCCCAATCAAGTTACACCATTTGCTTCTGCACGAGTATTAAGAAAATTACTGTTTGACCACCATTTTTCAAATATGCCCTTGTCTTCATCTATGACTTTTTGCCTTTCGCCAACCTTTTTGTCCCTCTGTGCCGTCCCTTCCTCATCACAGCTCCCTCGTCGCTGTCCTTCCCTCGACGCTGCTCCCTCATCGCGGTCCCTCCCTGGCCACCCTTCCCACGTCACCCTTCCCTCCCTCACTGCTGCTCCTCGTCTTACCGTCGCTCCTATCCTTGCCGCCGCTTCTTGCCGTTCCTCACAATGGTTTGATTGGTCTTCGTGCTCCTTGCCTCACTGTCATTGTCACCTTGCCTCGCTCCAATCTCACCTTGCCTCACCTCTCTCCGATCTCGCCTTGCCGTGACTCGCTTTGTTCTGATCTCGCACAATTCTTGCGTCTCTCTCCGATCTCACCTCACTTCGGTCAAATCTCGCCTCGCTATACCTCGCTTCAGTCCGATCTCGCACAATTCTTGCATCTCTCTCCTCTCTCTGCTCGTCATGCCTCGCTTCGTTCCGATCTCATACGATTCTCATAGCTCTCTCCGATTGGAGATCTTTTCTCATTTGCAACCATTCTAGCAGTGGCTCAATGAAGATCATAGATGCAGAGAATAGACCAGACCAGATCAAATCAAAATGTGAGAAAAAAATAAGATTTGGAGATGAACAAAATAGAGAGTAGTAAGAGGGTATAATGGTAAAGTTGCATATTAAAACTTACTAAAAATAGAAATGTTGCAATAATTTAACGAAGATAATTATTCTAATAATTAATATAATACATTAACTAAAAAATAATTTATATGTTGCGACCATTGTAATCGGAGGAATAATTGGTGAGGAACAATCATGGTAAGTGTGTTAGGTACCTCCTAAGAGCTTGGCTTAGGCCAAGAAAAACAAAGGAAAACAAGAGAAAACAAAAAGGAAGGATAAGGAGAACTATGGAGTCTAGTACAGTGGTCTATGTGTAAAGCTGGAAATTTTCAGGGCTTAACTGCACATAGAAACTAGACTATGGAAAGACAGACAGAAAACAGAGAAAGGGGATCAAATTGTACACTTAAATGAGTGGTACAATTAGAACTATCAACTTTAAGTTGATCATTTCGGCCATGCAAGTTTTTAAGGTGACTAGTGCCATACTAAGCCAAATTGTGGGAGACAACAATGATTGCTAGTCTAGTCTTGTCTACCACTAAAGAACTATTCACTAGTTAACTAGTTAAACTAACTAGTTTGTTAGCTAGTTACATGGCCGGTTACACATGGGTGATTATAGTACTTTGGTACTTGTGTTTGTCTTATGCTTGGCATTTAAAGCCATGGATGGACTTAAGTGACAAGAAAACCTATGTTTTAGTGGCGGTCTTGTGAACATGTGAAGTGGAGGACTACATTGTCTCATGCAAAGAAATGGAGGCAAAAGTTAGCATTTTAGCTAACTAAAACACAAGTCTTTCGGCCAAAACTAGTCAAGACCATTATTTTGCCATTTTGCATTCTTTGCTCATCACTTGACCGAGAGTTGTCCTTGAGAGTTCACTCACCATTTGGTCTTGAATCCAAGAAATCTTGAGGGCATTGAAGGATTCAAGCTTGGAGAAGTTTGTTTCGGCCTTTGCTTGCTTGGAATCAAACTTTGTTCTTGGAGATTCAAGGAAGGCCGAGCCTAATCAAGCTAGGGTTTGAGGTATTTCTTATGTTCTCCTTGATTCCATGGTATTTCTTCCATGAACAAGGGATTTAAGTGCTCAATTGATGTTGGATTGAGTTACTTGAGCATGTGTTATGGTGGATTGCAAGTCCATTGTTGGCCGAGAGTGTTGGGTGACATAACTTGATGTTCTTCTTCATTTCCATGGAAATTAATCCATGACTAAGTGTTATTGTTGCCTATTTGATCTTGTGCTAGGCTATTTGGAGTGAGGAACATCAAAGTGTGCAAGTTGTTATGTTGGCCGAAAGTTCAATGTGAAGGTAATTTCATGTTCTTCACATTATTACATGGTATTTGTACCATGGTTAAGGTTTAATGATGCTTGGATGAGCATGTGTTGGATTAGATTGATGAAGAATATTATTGTGTGAAAATGGACATTTTGGCCGAAAGCTTGGATTAGTGTACTTGAGTGTTCTTCACTTGGTTACATGGTAATGATGCCATGAGTGATGTTCATTGATGACTAGATGATCATGTAATGAGTTGGTTTGATGGATAACACAAAAATGTGGAATTGGGCATTGTGACCGAGAGCTTAAGCTTGTATATTGTAGTGTTCTTCATAGAAATCATGGTAGTTAGTCCATGAGTATGTGTTGTTGATGCCTATGTGTTGTTATGGTAGGCATTGTGATTGAGGAACACTTGGGCATTTGAAGCTTGGTTGTGACCGAGAGCAATTGAGGTAGGGTTCACTAACACTTGATGTTGCTTGGTAATGTACCATGGTTCAAGTGTTTAGAGTGGCTAAGTGATGGTTAAAATTTGCCAAATGACCTTAGTTGCTTGATGGGCTATTGAGAATACTTGGTCTACTTGTTGATTAGCTAATTGACTATTGTACATGTACTAGAAATGCAAGTAAATGTGGCCTATTTGCTTGGCATTTTGGAGCTCTAAGTGGAAGTGGTATGTTGAAGGTTTTTGTGTGCATTGTGCACATGGGTACATGTATGGTTCATTATGGCCGAGAGCAAACATGTGGAGTGTGTGTGTGTACTTGTGTGCTTTGGTGTTTCCATGTGCTTGCTAACCCCACTTATGGTATTATGGATTATTTGCTATGGTTAATTATCTTGTATATGTATATGCTTGGTTTCCTTTGTCTTTGTGTTTGTTTTGCAGGTAAAGCTGACAAATGGGTGGTTAAGCTTTGAGTGAACACTCAGCTTAACTAAATAGACTCATTTTTTAGTTGTATATGTATATAAGTGAATCCTACTGAGTTATACTCACTGCCCATCCTTTTATTTCAGGCAAGGACATTTGGTCTGAGTAGTGCTAGCTTGCTTGTTGCTTGTGTTTTGCACTAATTTGCTTAGTTTCCAAGGTATGTGCCAATGTGTGCTTGGCTTATCATTTTAGGTTCATTACAAGTCTTATATCTTTGTTGGCCGAGACTTATGAGCTAAGTTTGCAGGCTGTAGTTGGAGACTTGTCTAGGAAAGCTATGGATACTTGGACTTTGGCTCTGATCATAGTATTTTCTTTCATGACAATGAATCAGGCAATTGGGTTGGTGTTACAGTGTGTACTCTTGTATGGCATACTCAAGGTTATGTTTGACCATTAGTGGTCTTGGTATGTAATAACTTGGCATGTTTGGCTTTTGGATTCATGGCATGTAGCCATGTTGGACACTAGGTAGACTACTCTTTTGTGTACATATGTGTAGTCCTTGATGCCTAGACTTGTGTTGGTTTTGTTGGGTTTATATGCCAAGTTATGTAAGGACTTATGGATGGCTTTATGCCTGTACTTGGATGCTAAATGTTTTGGGCCAATGTTTGGCACTTTTATGTGATTAGTTGTGGGCCTTGTCTTATGGAAATGTTGTGCACCAGTATGTGTATGTTGTTGGCCGAGAGCATCATGTGCATTTTACCTATGGTTTCAAAATCAAAAACCAACATTGAGGCTTCTTGGTTGTCATATAAGTAGCACACTTGATTGCACACCAATTATGCACTTAAAACTTTATTAAGTGTTGTCTTGCTTGGAATGCAAGTAATCAATATAAGCCTTGCTTGTTGTGCAAGTTAGTGGTATTGGGCCTTGCCTTTGCTGCAAGTAACTATTGGGTTTGTTTTAAAAGCCTCCTGGGCCACCTCCTGAGTCACCTCCCAGGCTTCTCACCTTAAGAAAATAAGACTTAAGGTTTCCAATGCTTGTTTGGCCGAATTGAGGAAATTTAGTACAAAAATGGATTTGGGAGTTAAACCTTGAAACTTATAGGTCAGGGCCTGAGTGAGGTGTGACAAAGTGCTTTCGTCACAAAATCGTATAAGGAATGGCTTCCCAGGGAAAATCATACGATAGGAATAGCAGGGGAGGGAATATCATAGAAATTGCTAGGAGGGAAAATCGTCACAATTCATTTCGTAGTACGAACATCAGAAGTTGTGCGACGATTAAAATCATCGCAACTGCTAAGGTGAGCCGGACGAAGCTGCTAGCAGCTTCCCATTTGACGATGAGTTCGTCTTTTAGTTGTTCCTTTAGGTGTACTTCCTTTGTTTCACTTAATTACTTTGGATTATGCTGACTTTTGTATTTTTTATAACTAATTTAATTTCAATTTTTGTTTCATTAAATCATCAATCCATTTAAAATAATTATAGCCCTATAGTTTATTTAAAATAATTATAAACATTTGTAATTGTAATATCTATAACTATATTAAAATAATTGGAAAAAAAAACCGTAAACGCTAAAATAGCAATTGAATTTCAACTGTTTTCGGTGGTGATTGATTTGTTTGGTCACTGCTTACGGCAGACTCTTCCTCCCATAGTGACTAATTGCTTCAATTGCTTTTTTTTTTTTTTTCTCAAGTCGTTAATCAGTTGCTGCTCTGAATGATTAGGTTTTTGCAACTAAAATGACAACTAAAGTTTCAGTCATTTAAAAGATACTTTTTGCAGTTACTTGGCAACTAAAGAGGTAGTCACTATTTGAATATTTTATTTTTTATCTTTTAATCATCATAAATTTCAATTGAGAATCTTGGCTTCAATACAAAAATTTTTTATCTGCTAGTTTAGGTGATAACTTTTTATATATGATATGCAAATTTTTTCATATTGTTGACACCCAATTTTATTTGATTATTCAAAAAACTTAATTATTAATTTAAAAAAAATTCAAAAAATTTAATTTTATTATTTAATATAAATAGTTTAGGGGGCATTTTTTTTGTTTTATAGGGTTAGTTTTAAAATATATATGTATATATATATATATATCTGTGTGTGTATAATTTTTTTTTTAGTTAGTTATTATTAACTAATTAATTAATTAAAAAAATTAAATTAAAAAAATTAAATCTCCCTTTTTTAAGTCTTCCTCCCCCAGCTGGAGGGACAACTTTCCAGACAGACGTAACGGGTTTTCTCTCCCCCAGCCAAAAATTTCAACTCTCCCAGCTGGTTCCCCCTGACAGTTCTCTGCCATCTCTCTCAAAAAACACGCTCTCTCCCTCTCATGGAGAACTGACAGCTCTCTCAATGGGTCTCTCTCTCTCTCTTCACCGAAGGAGAACTCTCTCCCTCGATCACCTGCTCCCAGAGACTGTCTCTTCTCCCTCTCTTTCACTTATCTGGCCATTTCTCTCGCTCTCCCTCAAGAAAACAACTCTTCTCTCTAGCCGGTGGGCTTTCTCTCTCTCCTCTCCCAGATTTATTGATCTCCCTCTCACGCTCTCTGTTTTGCTCCTCTGCCTCGCGATTCATTCCCGTTCGTGCCTCGGCGCCGCCGTTCTCGCCTAGCTCCACTGCCGTCTTCTTTAGGGATTTATTACAGCCGCTCGCATCGATCGAAGGAGAGAACGACGATCCCGTTCATTTAAAGCTCTGTCCGCCGCCACATCGTCGCTGTCGATCACCATCTTCGCCTCACCCAGGGCAGCCGCCGTCCCCTAATCCAAGCCCAGGTTGCCTTTCGCTCCAACGTCGCTGGAGGGAAGAGAATCGAAAGAGGTCTGAGAATGGTCAATTACCCGCGAAACCGACCCGATGCGCCCATACCCGAGCCCGTCAAGCTTCTGTTTTTTTTTTTGTATAATTTTCTCATTTTAGCCCCCTGGTCTTTTTATTTCTTTCACCTAGATCACTCACAGTTTTCCCTTGTCAGATTGGTCACTAAAATCAAGTTTTTATTGTTTGTTTGTTTTTTGTTTTATTTGTTTATTTGTTTGTTTGACCATACATTAAATTAGCCATTAAATCTACATAAGAGCATAATATAGGGTGTTTATTTTATTTTATTAGGTCTCTCTATTTATTTCTTTATTTTCCTTCAATTTTATTATTGTGTAATTCTATTTTATTTTTTCTTTTATCTCAAGATGCATCTACGAATTAGGGAGAAACTTAATGGAGTAATTTTCTAACACATAACAAATTTCAAAGAGCCGTTCTTGGTGATTTGATAAAATCCCGGGACGGATTATTCGTTCAAATTCGAGTTGTCTGATAAGACTCACGGACTAAAACAAGATGTTCCTTTCAAATTTTTGGTAGATTTGATAAAGTCCCGAGATTTCAAGGACATCTAGATCCATATCCAAGTGATCTGATAGGATCCATGGTTTAGAAAATATCAAAGTTATTAATAAAAATGAATAATAATTAAGTTCATTGAAATCCATATTCAGAATAATTCGGCAGAATTGATGATATGGATTAATTAAAACATTCAATAATAAAATTAAAAAAATTAATTTTTTCATTAAATTCCACATCCGAGTGATCCGATAGGATCCACGATTTGAAAAATATCAATTTAAAAAAATGAATAATAATCGAGTACCAAAACTAAGAAACCCATATTCGGAATCTTCCAACTTTTCTATTGCATTTATACAAGTCACTAACTTTTTTTATTTTTTTGCAGATAGACCATTAACAGCTAATTTTTTTGTGTTTATTTATTTTATTTTATTTATTTCTTTGTTATTCTCATTTATTTATTTTTCAATGGAAGGTTATACCTCCTGCTTTTTTTATGTGGATGGCTAAACGCCCCACTTTTTTTTATTTATTTACTTTTATGCAATTATTTACTTTACGCATTTTTATTTATTTATTTTTCCATGGAAGGTTATGCCTCCTACTTTTTTTTATGTGGATGGCTAAACGCCCTACTTTTCTTTATTTATTTACTTTTACGCAATTATTTACTTTACGCACTTTTATTTATTTATTTTTTCATGGAAGGTTATACCTTCTACTTTTTTATGTGGATGGCTAAACGCCCCACTTCTCTTTATTTATTTACTTTTATGTAATTATTTACTTTACGCACTTTTATTTATTTATTTTTTCATGAAAGGTTATACCTCATACTTTTTTTAAGTGGATGGCCAAACGCCCTACTTTATTTATTTATTTATCTTTCTGCACTTTATTTATTTACTTTCTGCATTTTATTTATTTCTTTGTTTATTTAATTTCTGTACTTTATTTACTTATTTATTTATTTATTTTTCTGCACTTTATTTTTACGTGGATGGTTAAGCACCCCACATTATTTATTTACCTTCTTTATTTATTTTCTGCAATTTGTTTTTTTTTTCTTTATGTGGACGACTAACCTTGTTTTATTTATTTATCATTTTATATCTGGCCAAGAGTCCGTCTTACTTCCTTATTTTTATTATTTTATTTATTTATTTATTTATTTTTGTCATTCCTATTATAATAAAAGCCCCCCGTCCTTTTATTTTTTTCATCTTTTTAAATATTAATTGGAATAATACATTTTTTTATTATTTCCTTTAAGTAACAAAAGTTAACATTTTTAGTCTTTTTTATCAAAAAAATAAAAAATAAAATAAAAAATAAAAGTCATAACTAGACGATTCAACAAAAATCGTTGGTTTTAAAATAAGTATTTTTTTTAAAATCTATGAATTAGATAGTTACTTTTAAATTAAAAAAATAATTTAAATAAAAATTAAATTTTCATTAAATTCCATATCCGGGTGGTTCGTTAGAATCCACGGTTCGAAATTATTAAATTTATTATAAAAAAAACTTGAGTATCAAAATTTAAAATTCCATATCCGGCTGATATGATAAGATTCATGATTTGGAATTAAAATTAATAAAATTCATTAAATTATTCTCAACCAAAGATTAGTTCAAGAAATGAATAGTTAGGAAAAGATAAAAAACTGAACATATGGTACCAATTTCCGGGCGCTTTAATAGAGTTATTTTAGCGTAACCGACTCACGATCTTAGAATCTCTCGCAGACCATTACAGATATCCAATCGACCTAGATAAACAGATTGGTGGCGACTCCATGAAAATTCACGTTGCTACACATATACAATTTAGGCCAAGCTTTTTAGTTAATAACAGTCATATTTTCTCGAAAATTAACATACTCATCTTATATCATAGAAAATAGATGCGCGAAAAAGACTAATCAAGAACTGTTACTCACAGATACGCATTTGAATGTATGTATGTATGTATTTATGTATGCGTATGTGTGCATGTATAAACAAAGTAAAACATTTCAATGGCCGATGCTCTCCAAAAATGTTTATCAAGAGAATAAGTATCAGTCAAATATGACATTTATTTTATTTATGAATAAGTATTGCTGCAAGAACATATTGAAGCAAATTTTAACATCTTAATTTAGTGCATTATAAATAATTTTGCCTTATACAAAAAATAATTGGAGAGATATATCAATTTTATGTACTCAAATAATTAGTATGAAGAATATTTAATTTATAAATTAAAAGGTTTAGTAAAGCATAACCTTGGTAACGTTGTGCAAACTACTCTGTGAATTAAGATTCAAATTTGACAGACATGTTTTCATTTTGCTAGTGAGGTTTAAATAATATTATTTTGATTTAGGTACACTAGATTTTCACCTATATATTGTTCTAGACTAAAAGTTTATTTGTGTTTAAGTCAATACAAGTGGGTTATTTTTTCATTTCATGATAACTTCAAACAAGTAAATCGAGTACTATCTAAGTTTAGGTTGACCAATTAAATTTATTATGGGCGCCATAACTTTATGGTGAATTTTATTGTAGTATAATATAGTTCATTTCTTATGTATAATATAACGTTGTTTATTTTTTTGTTATTATAATATCATATTGAATGATGGAAAAAAGAGTGTCATTTAGAAAGCTATTTCAACAGGTTTATGCCATTTCTGTTAATTTATACTTCATCTATTTCAATTTTTTTTATTTTTTGCAACATTTCAATTTTTTTATTCAAGTTTGATTTGAATTTATCAATATTATTGTCTAATTTTTTTAAAGAAGTATATTTAAAAGCTATAAATCTTTTAGTTTCTAAATATATTTTTTTAAAAAATGTAGTAAATAATAATATAAATAAATTCAAGTTAAACTTAAGTAAAAAAATTGAAATGAAGCAAAAAATTTGAGATGTAGGCTGTAGCATCTATGACAGTCAACAAGATGAAATCACCTCCTTACCTGTTATCAAGCATGAATTTGCATGGAAATTACACACCCTAGAACCTATGTGGAGAAGGTATAACTATAGTAGTTTATAGGCATGTCATGTTAAAGATGTGTTGTTAGCCAAATTGGCCACTGCAAATGCTCAGCCGGCCTTGCCTTGGGTCTATGAGGGAGGGGCTTTTGAGCAATTGGCACAATTGTGAGAACATGCTTGACCTCAAGCCATGCTCAAGCTAGACTTGTCCTTGGGCTAAGCAGAATTAAGTCGTATGTTGAGTGAATTTGACATAATGTTAATAAACAAAGATATATGATGAAAGTTTTGATATTTGTTTTCCTAAAATTTTAAATACATTTTGTTTTATAAAATATATGGTGTTTTTTCACCTGTTTATTTTTAATTGTAAATATTTTATTTTAAATTTATTGTCGGTGACAATGCTAGTAGTTACACTAGTTTGATTTACAAGAGGACTCAATTGGTTATTTTAAAAACACAGAGGACTAAACTAACAGATTATAACTATATTCTAAAAGGCTTGAAACTAGAATTGTTCATAAACAGTACAAATCACATTCATGAACAATTCCGCTCCTTTCTTTTTTCGCTTTTCCAGGGACACAATAGAATCTGTTTGAAGTTTGTCCTCTTTCTTCAAGGTGATCGTGTATATGAGGCCTTGTATTGTTATTTGCTCATTTTCTGTCGGTTTCACTTTTCTTTTGCATAAAAACGATTTCAATCTCTGAATTTATACTTTTCCCTATTTCAATCCCTAAGTTTGGCCCATGTGACGTTTAAGTCCCCAAACCTAATAATTGCTTAACTAGATTCTTTCTACTTGCTCCATTGGTCCCTAAATTTTTTTTTGTTTTTTTATGTACTATCTTTGAAAGTAAAATATTGGCCATCATGATTTGCTTATCTCTTAGTTAAGCCATTCTCTTTTTTATTTAACTGTTAAGTCAATTGTTAAATCTTTCATACCTAAAGCATTTTCATATCCTGTCTTGGTCCCCAAATTTTTTTTGTTACTTTTGTATATTATTTTTTTCTAAAAAATAGAATTTTAGTCATTTTGATTTGCCTACTTTTGGCTATATGGAGGGTGGATTTAGCTTTGGCTAATTTTTTTATTTTTTTTCTTTTTACCAAGTTAATAGTTAAACCATTAATTGGTTAACATAAATTAAATACAGTTTTACATTTATTTATATATTTTTATTATTAATAATTGAGATTTGTACCATGGCTTACTTACTTCGGAAGCTTTATGGTTTAATAAAGTAGTTTGGCCCATAATTGTTAAAATCAAAAGTTTTTTTTAAAAATAAATTTCTTATCAACATTACAAATTGGAATTTGAGTTGATAAGAAATGTAAATGTTTAGTGAATTGTTTTCTAATGACAAAAAAAATCCATCATTTTTGAGACATGTGCATTATTATGTTGCATAGTATAATGTTTTCATAACTAATCATTTTAATAATAAGAAAATAAAATAAAAACTTAAAATAAAATAAAATTTTAATTAATGAACATGAATCTATGGTTGAGAATTTTTTAATTATCTATTGTTGATATTTTTTTAATATTAAATTTATTGGGAAAAAAATATACACCAAACGTGCAAGTTAAAATATACCTCATGTAGAACTATAATAGGCAATCATCAAAACGCTGAAGTCTGAACATCAGGGGTTATGACCCCATTTGATAACAGTTTTGTCATTAGCCTTAAAGTTTTGAATGATTTTTTTAACGGTTGAGATGAAAACGCTAAAGCTAAAAGTTAAAAGCTACCATTGAATAACTTTTTTAAAACTTCAACGCTAATCATTAACACTAATGCCAAATGGAGTGGAAGTTTATATTAGACAAGCTTCTAACTTCCAGCTTCTCCATTCTTGCACCGTCTGTTCATTTCTCTAAGAAATACAAATACTCTCAGCAAACCTGTTCCTGCCACACCTAAAACACATGTTGCAGCAACAACGACCATCTTACGCCCTACACCCATTTGATTAAATTCCTGAAGGGGCAAACGGAATAAATTTGTCTTAAATTCCAAGGGGAAGCTAGATTGTGGATAAAATTTTAATTACATTTTGTATTATAAATATATGGTGTATTTTTACCTATTTATTTTTAATTCTAAATATTTTATTTTAAATTTATTGTCAATGGCAATGCTGGTAGTTACACTAGTTTGATTTACAAGAGGACTCAATTGGTTATTTTAAAAACACAAAGGACTAAACTAACAGATTATAACTATATTCTAAAAAGCTTGAAACTAGAATTGTTCATAAACAGTGCAAATCACCGTTCATGAATAGTTCCACTCCTTTCTTTTCTTGCTTTTCTAGGGACACAATCAAATATGTTTGAAGTTTGTTCCTCTTTCTGCAAGGTGATTCTGTATATGAGGCCTTGTATTGTTGTTTACTCATTTTCTGTTTGTTTCACTTTTCTTTTGGGTCTTTAAGAGCCATACGGAAATTGGGGAAGAACGTCATGAGGATTGTACCAGCATTGAGTGTAGTTTCAACTGTGCCGATGCAGGCATGCTTGTACTTCTTATAGCGGGAGTCAAGCAGTGCTAGACGGGCAGTAACTGGTAGTCCTTTTCTTCCGTGGTAGGTGAGAGCAAGGCGAACAGCACCAAAATGGAGATGTGTGTATCCTTCAGCTGTCCATTGTCGGGGGAAGTGAAAAGGGATCTCCAGCGTGACATACTGTTCTTTGGATGTTGCAGGAAGAGCATGTTGATCAAACTTGGTAGCTTGGACATACTCTTTTACTTGTCTCTTAGTAGGAGAGACTAGCTTTTTTACAGTACGGGTAAGAAAATGGGTTGGTTTAGTAAAAGCCTTATAGGGATTGATGAGGGGAAGATCTGTAAGAGGAATCTTCTCATCATCAGAAAGATATTTAAATTCACAAAGAGAATCTAAATAAGAAGAAGAAGAGGTTGAGCTAAAAGAAGAGGTAGGGGTTAATGTAGGAGTAGTTGTTCCTGACATAATAGATTTACCTGGATCAGGGGATCAGCAAGAAATCCTTAGTAACTCAACTCTGAGAGGAAATAGAACAATCAACTGGCTCTGATACCAAATGATCTCCAAAAAAGATTTGTTTGTGTGGGAAAGTCCTGGAGAATGCCTCCTGGAACTCTGGTGCTCGGGGCCTGATGCTTATGGAAAAGTTGGCTAGAGCTTATGAGTTCATTGTGTGTTCTTGGACTATATCACAGCTAGTCTTTCCTGTTGATTTCCAGAGTCCTGCTTTTTTTCGCAGTTCTACTTATCCTTGGTATATTGGGCTGGAAACTGTCTCGTGCCACGGTAAAACGTACCACAGAGCAATTCTTCGGAAATCTCTGTGGAGGGTCTGGCTGTGTAACAACGCCACGTACCAGGATCAAAAACCCTGTTTTCAAATGATTTTTTGAAAGAATAGATTACTGGGCTACCTCGGAACCCATTTGGTATCAGAGCCATTGATTGTTCTATTTTCCTCTCAGAGTTGAGTTACTAAGGATTTCTTGCTGATCCCCTGATCCAGGTAAAATCCATTATGTCAGGAACATCTACTCCTACCTTAACCCCTACCTCTTCTTTTAGCTCAACCTCTTCTTCTTCTTATTTAGATTCACTCTGTGAATTTAAATATCTTTCTGATGATGAGAAGATTCCTCTTACAGATCTTCCCCTCATCAATCCTTATAAAGCCTTTACTAAACCTACCCATTCTCTTACCCGTACTGTAAAAAAGCTAGTCTCTCCTACTAAGAGACATGTAAAAGAGTATGTCCAAGCTACCAAGTTTGACCAACATGCTCTTCCTGCAACATCCAAAGAACAGTATGTCACGCTGGAGATCCCTCCTCAGTTCCCCCGACAATGGACAGCCGAGGGATACACGCATCTCCATTTTGGTGCTGTTCGCCTTGCTCTCACCTACCACGGAAGAAAAGGACTACCAGTTACTGCCCGTCTAGCACTGCTTGACTCCCGCTATAAGAAGTACAAGCATACCTGCATCGGTACTGTTGAGACTACACTCAATGCTGGTACTATCCTCATGACGTTCTTCCCCAATTTCTGTATGGCTCTTCAAGACCCGCATCTTTTAACGGCTCTGAAGATCCAAGTTCAGATAACTAGTGCAGAACAAGTCTCAACTACACTGGCATCCACTCTTCACTATCAGATGGCGTACAGAGTCCAGAACCATGCTCTTGACTTCTCTATGCCCAATATGAACAATGATGCCTTGTATCTGTTCGTGGATACAACCCATGTTCCTAACGAGACGTATGTCCCACAACAAATACATCGTGAGGAACTACAACGACTGATCCCTGCCTCTTGGATATCTGCATATGAATCTCTCCACCAGCAGACAGAGCCAGTCCAGTCTAAGAAGCCCATCTTCCTTGATAGAGGAAATGGTCAGACGGAAATCTTCTTTCAAAAAGAAGAACCGTCAGAAGACACTGATGTCTTCTCCACCCCAGCAGTACTCACCTTCATCCGGGAGCCCACGGAGTACCTCAATATACCAATTGAGTCTTTTGACTCTCTAGGTAATCCAGTCTACTCCTTTGCGAATAAAAAGGGTCACAAATACTTTGACGTTTGTGACTGCCCAGACTGTTACCAGTCTCCCTATGATGATGAAGAAACTACCAAGAAGATGAAGAAGAAAAAGAAAAAATCTTCTCAACATCTTCTCCAACAGCGCTACACCTATGGTGATCCCGAAGTTGGATTACTTGGTGAGCCCTCTGGCAAGTATGACTATTACGTCCTCTACTCCCAGAAGGAGCCAACTATGGATGACATCTTCCCCACTTCTGCTGAACCATTCGAACTTCCACCTCCATCACCAAAAGTAAAGATTCCCTGCCATCCCTACTATAAGAAGGCTATCAAACAACTCAGGAAGGAACAACCTTGTCCGTTTGTTCCTGAGGTCAAAGTCTTCGAGCATCCTCCTGAAGATTTTCCCCCATTGGCATTTCATGATCCTTCTACGTCAACAAAGCATACTTGGAAGGTTCCTCAACCTTCAACCGTTGATTCAGAAGGAAGACGAAGGGAAACTTCAGCTGCTGAACAAGTTCTTAATTGGCAATCTGAGAACATGGTATCTCAGAACAAAGTTCTCAGCAGAATTGAGCATAACCAAGTCCGCTTGGAGCAAAAGATGGATCAAATGATAATTGATCCATTAACACAGTGTCAGCAACGGATCAACTACCTCCATCAGGAGATTCTTGGCCTCATAGCCCGGCATGAAAACTCTTCGGCCCAAGAACAAGAGATCCAACATCTGAAGGAACAGTTAGGACACCTGCAAGCCCAACAACAACCTCAGCCCAGGTATCCTACTTCCCTTTCCTCCATCTTCCAATCTGCTGACCCATTTAAACCTAGCCCAAGCCCGGCACCTTATATACCTCCCTCTTCTTCTAGAGGATTCTTTAAGCCTCTACCGGCTATCATATCTAAGCCTGCCTACCAACCTCCTTACAGGCCTCAGCCTCAATGGCCTGACTCTCCTACTTGGTCCAGTCATACACCGGCCCAAGTTCCCCCTCCGGATAAAAAACAGAAAGGCCCAGCTTATCCTCAAAAGCCCATCAAGATCCAAGAACCTTCACACCAAACATGGATGGTCCAATCCAATCCTATCCTTGGATTTCTTGACCAACAGATACAGCAGCCTACCTCTCCATCTGCTTATGCGGCCCAACAAGACTATACTTCCACTTCATCAAGTGAATCTGCAGAAGACGATGTCACCTCTACATCTTCTTCCGATGCCCAAGTCTATATGGCCCAAGGAGCTCCTAGTCATGCTCAGCCAGCCGAATCCACAACGACAGATGCTGGTAACCAACAAGCTCCTTCTCCTCAACAGCAACAGCAAGCTCCACCGCCAGGACCTCCACCAGGACCACCTCCCGTTGTCCATATGGATGAAGATCCTCCGGTTATTAATCTTGATCCTGTTTGGCAACCTCCTTCGCTCAACATCACTCTATCCCTTGAAGGAGTTCCAACAGCAAGATGGAATGAGAAATTTCTTGAATTCCATGCCTGGTGTCTAACACAACTCCAACGTGAAGGTGTTAATCATCTCAAAGTCAATTGTGCCTTCATTGCTGGAATGTCTGGTATCCTCAAACACTGGTTTATGAGCATTGGGGAATACCGACAAATGGAACTTGCCCAGACACCAACTACTACAGAATTCATCTTCAAGCTGTATAGAGAATTCATTGGTGAACCAGAAGCTCTCCTTGATACAGCAAGAGAAGAATTCTTTAAAATGAAGTGCTGCTCTTACAATCGTAAAGATCTTGAGAAGCACTATGAAAGTATGCTCAAACGCTTCTACCTTCTGTGCACTGGATATGAAGCTGATAACAACTTGAAGCAAGCATACTTAAATTCTGTGCCAGAGACAATTGGCCAGGAAGCTCTCCGCATCATCCAGCAAAGTGGACAAGCTCTTAAAGATTACTCTTTTGGCAAACTTCACCAAGTGATGATGATTGCTCTCAGGAAGCTGTGCAATACCCATTCCTTCTTTAAGGATTTCAACCAGTCTCAAGGACTGTTTGATAAAGCCTGCCAGCAGCTTAAATTAACTATCAAGTGCAGCAGCAAAGGCACTTGCAGCTGCAGTACCCCTCGGAAGAAACACCATCGACGCCGACTCTATTCTCCTGACCGTCCTAGACGATTCAGAAGAAAGAAGAAAAGATTCTTCCGATACAAGAAGAATAGCGGCAAATTCAAACGATGTTTCATCTGCCGCCAACCAGGACACTTTGCCAAGGACTGTCCTAAGAAGACCAACAAGTCAAAGAAGAAAATGGCGAACACCATTTCTCAAGTCACTGGTGCTGATCTATCCAATGACGACATGGAGTCCATTTTCTCGAGAAACAGAATATGAGGCATCTGGCCTCTTTGCCATTGAAGCTTATTCGTCAGAGTCTGATTCTGACCATCCTGAACAAGCCTCAATCTACACCATGCAGATCTCTCCTATGCAGTCCTCCCTCTTCGCTGCTCACATCATTCCGCAAGCCAAGATCAACATTCTCCTGGACAAATATGCAAAGCCAATCCCGGTGATTGCTCTCTTTGACACTGGTGCCACAAACACTATTGTCAATCCTTCCTTGCTTCCAGAAAGAATGTGGCGACCTTGCAATGAAAGATTCCGAGCTGCAAACGGTGCTTTCTATGTCACACTGATAAGTAAGCCAATACGGATCAAGTTCTCTCCTACAAAGTACGTAGTTACTACTGTGTTTGGTTATAACCATGGCAGAGATATGATCCTCGGCTTCGACATTATCAAGCAGCTATCAGTTCAAAGATGGACTGATAAGGGTTTGCAACTCAACAAGTTTTTCCTTCCATGGACGTCAACTCCACGACTCTATTCAACTGAAGGAGAAGCTCTCTCAGCCAGTCAGATACAATCTGAAAGTGACCCAGTATACGGATCGATTATGCAGACTCTCATTCAACAATCCTGTGCTGAGTCTCACGCTGAGTTTGAACAGAAGCATCCTCTTCCCCTTTGGAAGAATCCCAAGTTCTTCATCGAGATACCATTCAAGAAGAATGAGGATGTCAACCCAACAAAGGCTACCCATATGGGTATGAGCCCAGAGGAGAAAAAAATGGCGATCCAAGAGCTGCAAGAGCTCAAGGCCCAGAACCTTATTGAGCCCACAACTTCTTCGTGGGCCTGCCAGGCCTTCTACGTCAACAAACACTCCGAACAGAAAAGAAAGAAGCCCAGGCTTGTTATTGACTACAAGCCTCTGAATGAGTTCGTTGCTGACGTTAAGTTTCCGTTACCACGGAAGAACACCCTCTTCGCCAATCTGACAAATGCCAAGATCTTCTCAAAGTTCGACCTCAAGTCTGGCTTTTGGCAACTGTCCATCTCTCCTCCGGATAAATACAAAACTGCCTTCTGCATTCCAGACCACCATTACCAATGGACGGTGCTTCCTTTTGGTCTGAAGACGGCACCCTCATTGTTCCAGAAGGCAATGATCCAGATCTTCGAGCCGATACTGCAGTCGGCCCTTGTTTATATTGACGATATTTTATTGTTTTCCCCTTGTACAGGTACACATTTGGAGTTACTAATTCAGTTTGCTCAAATAGTTAAAGAACATGGAGTAATGCTCTCCCAGAGCAAGATGGTCCTTGGTCAGACTTCCATTGAATTCCTTGGAGTTCAAATCAAAGATAGCAAGTACCATCCTCAGCCGCATATTGTCACCAAGATCATGAACTTCCCGGACGATAATCTCACGAGAAGACAAGTCCAGCAAATTCTCGGCCTTGTCAATTACATCCGCGAGTTCATCCCGAAGTTGTCAAGCATTCTCCATCCTTTACACGTGTATCTCAGAAAGGATTCTCCGCCATGGTCCGACCTACACAAGCGAGCTATCCTCAAGCTTAAAGAAGTGGTTCAGAATCTGCCACCACTCAAGATTCCCGACAAAGGAAAAAGGATACTCCAGACGGACGCCTCAGATGAATATTAGGGAGCGGTCCTCCTTGAAGAAATCAATGGTACCCGACACGTGTGCTGCTACAATAGTGGAGAATTCAAAGAGTCAGAGAAGTACTACCATTCCACCTACAAAGAAATCTTGGCCGTCAAACGTGGGATTGAAAAATTCCAGTTCCACCTCATTGGTCACCACTTCCTTGTAGAGATGGACATGTCAGCATTTCCCCGTATGCTGAGTTACAGGCAGAAACAACTTCCCAATGCTCTGCTGCTTCGCTGGCAACAATGGTTCATCCGCTTAAGCTTCGATGTTAAGCATATAAAGGGCACCTCCAACACCTTAGCTGATATCCTGAGCAGACCTTCTAAATCATTCCTCAAACCTCCAAAGCCTCCAAAACCCAAAGCCTGAAATGGCCTCTTCCTCCTCCTCTTCCAATCCCCCGGTCTTTAACAAGAATGATAATCTCCCGGTTGATGTTGAAAGATATGAGCATCAGTCCTTCACCTTCACCCAGAGACACCGAGTCTTCCACTACCATGTCTCCCTCATTGAAAGGTATGGTTTCGATGACTCCCCTGTTAAACCTGTTGGGATTCATCCCCAGTTCCCTTTTGCTCACCTCTTCTCCATCCCTGATGTCTTCACCTTCCCGCCTTTAGCTCTCTGCTTTTTCTGGTACCTATGCTCTGTCCATACCATAGGTATTATTTTTAATATCTCAGAACTTCACCAACTCCTCACCTTCTCTTCCAACTTCCACTCAGACTTCTCTTCTGAGCTCTCCACCTTTCTTTCCTGGTTCGATCCCATCTGCACATGGATTGACCATCTCCATTCCGCCTATAAAGCTCTTAACCCTGCTATCCCAAACCGCCGAATAGGCTACCAGTTAAATAATATTTCCCCAACTAATTCCTGTATGAATTATGGAGTTAGTCATGTTATATATTTCTTCCATAGGCCTATTACCTTCTCTAAATCTCCCTCTGGCCTTAAATTCTCTCCCTCTCCTGTTTATTACCATTATAAGAATTTAGATTTTAATCTGGCCCGAGTCCCTTGGCAACGACATGATGAATACCGTGCCTTCATGAGAACTGCTTATCGATATAACCATACGGTGTTCTCTATAGAACTATGGCCTCATGATTCTCCAGAATGGCCGTCCTACCCGATGGACTACCAAGAAATGATCCATGAAGCCCTTCAGTCTTATGATGATCTTCAACGGCTCCGCCGAAATCAAGAACGACGTGAACAAGCTATTGCATCCCAAAAAGCTATTCACCAGATCACCTGCCCGGCTCCAACTCCTTCTTCTCCTCTGAAGTTTAAAGAAGATCTTCCACTGACTCAGCCGTCTGAACACCTGATCATGCCTGACTGCAATTGTGGATACATTTGCATCCACTGGAAGCGTCTCAACGGTCCTGGCCCGGATGACCCGTCCATGGATGATCCACGAATAGACGACCCGTATTTTTGGCGCGAACGACAGACTCAAACCCCAAGTGAAAGTGACTCTGAAGATTCAAACCACAACTGGCCTCTGGACCTCACTGCTTTTCCAGAACCTGTTTTCAGAGACAAAAGAACATGGGGCGGCTAGTGTTTGCCAGCTCTATACTTACAGCTGGCCTTTTAATTATTGTAACAGTAAGATTCCGGTTAAGTGGCCTGTCACTTCCGGTCTAGCATTATTAAGTTTTGACGTAAGTCCTTACGTCACCTTGTTTGTTTGGTTTCTCCTTCCTCCGCCTATATAAGGAGGCCTCATTACTCTTGTAAGATATCCCGGAGCTAATACAGAACTCCTTTCTTGAACTCTCTCTATGTTCCTCTCTCACTAAAAAACTCTGGCTAAGGGGCGAAGCAGAAGTTCTTAGTCTCTCAACTCTCCCATACTCTGAGTTGGCACTCCGGTGGATCCTCTCAGATCCAGATCATCTTCAAGCTTATAATAATTAAGCTTGAAGGCAAATGATGACTTAGGAGTTGCCACTCTGTGGATCCTCTCTTCAAGTCGTCCTCTGCCTTCAATCATAATTGTTGTAATCTAACGGCCTCGATCCCCGGTGATACGTCCGGCTAGTCCAGTAATGTTTTTCTCAAATGTTTTACAAAGGTTTTCAAATGATCTCCAGAAAAGATTTGTTTGTGTGGGAAAGTTCTAGAGAATGCCTCTTGGAACTCTGGTGCTCGGGGCCTGATGCTTATGGAAAAGTTGGCTAGAGCTTATGAGTTCATTGTGTGTTCTTGGACTATATCACAACTAGTCTTTCCTGTTGATTTCCAGAGTCCTGCTTTTTTTCGCAGTTCTACTTATCCTTGGTATATTGGGCTGGAAACTGTCTCGTGCCACGGTAAAACGTACCACAGAGCAATTCTTCGAAAATCTCTGTGGAGGGTCTGGCTGTGTAACAACACCACGTACCAGGATCAAAAACCTTGTTTTCAAATGATTTTTTGGTAAAAGGATTACTGGGCTACCTCGGAACCCATTTGAGTATGCTTGCTTTAAGTTGTTGTCAGCTTCATATCCAGTGCACAGAAGATAGAAGCGTTTGAGCATACTTTCATAGTGCTTCTCAAGATCTTTACGATTGTAAGAGCAGCACTTCATCTTAAAGAATTCTTCTCTGGCTGTATCAAGGAGTGCTTCTGGTTCTCCAATGAATTCTCTGTACAGCTTGAAGACGAATTCTGTAGTAGTTGGTGTCTGGGCTAGTTCCATTTGTCGGTATTCTCCAATGCTCATAAACCAGTGTTTGAAGATACCAGACATTCCAGCAATGAAGGCACAATTTACTTTGAGATGAGTAGCACCTTCTCGTTGGAGTTGTGTTAGACACCAAGCATGGAATTCAAGAAATTTCTCATGCCATTTTGCTGTTGGGACTCCTTCAAGGGATAGAGTGATGTTGAGCGAAGGAGGTTGCCAAACAGGATCAAGATTAATAACCGGAGGATCTTCATCCATATGGACAACAGGAGGAGGTCCTGGTGGAGGTCCTGGCGGTGGAGCTTGTTGTTGTTGGTGTTGAGGAAGAGGAGCTTGTTGGTTACCAGCATCTGTCGTTGTGGATTCAGCTGGCTGAGCATGACTAGGAGCTCCTTGGGCCATATAGACTTGGGCATCGGAAGAAGATGTAGAAGTTACATCCTCTTTTGCAGATTCACTTGATGAAGTGGAAGTATAGTCTTGTTGGGCCGCATAAGCAGATGGAGAGGTAGGCTGCTGTATCTGTTGGTCAAGAAATCCAAGGATAGGATTGGATTGGACCATCCATGTTTGGTGTGAAGGTTCTTGGATCTTGATGGGCTTTTGAGGATAAGCTGGGCCTTTCTATTTTTATCCGGAGGGGGAACTTGGGCCGGTGTATGACTGGACCAAGAAGGAGAATCAGGCCATTGAGGCTGAGGCCTGTAAGGAGGTTGGTAGGCAGGCTTAGATATGATAGCCGGTAGAGGCTTAAAGAATCCTCTAGAGGAAGAGGGAGGTATATAAGGTGCCGGGCTTGGGCTAGGTCTGAATGGGTCAGCTGTTTGGAAGATGGAGGAAAGGGAAGTAGGATACCTGGGCTGAGGTTGTTGTTGGGCTTGCAGGTGTCCTAACTGTTCCTTCAGATGTTGGATCTCTTGTTCTTGGGCCGAAGAGTTTTCATGTCGGGCTATGAGGCCAAGAATCTCCTGGTGGAGGTAGTTGATCCGTTGCTGACACTGTGTTAATGGATCAATTATCATCTGATCCATCTTTTGGTCCAAGCGGACTTGGTTATGCTCTATTCTGCTGAGAACTTTGTTCTGAGATACCATGTTCTCAGATTGCCAATTAAGAACTTGTTCAGCAGCTGAAGTTTCCCTTCGTCTACCTTCTGAATCAACGGTTGAAGGTTGAGGAACCTTCCAGGTATGCCTTGTTGATGTAGAAGGATCATTAAATGCCAATGGGGGAAAATCTTCAGGAGCATGTTCGAAGACATTTACCTCAGGAACAAACGGACACGGTTGTTCCTTCCTGAGTTGTTTGATAGCCTTCTTATAGTAGGGATGGCATGGAATCTTTACTTCTGGTGATGGAGGTGGAAGGTCGAATGGCTCAGCAGAAGTGGAAAAGATGTCATCCATAGTTGGCTCTTTCTGGGAGTAGAGGACGTAATAGTCATACTTGCCAGAGGGCTCACCAAGTAATCCAACTTCGGGACTACCATCGTGGTAGCGCTGTTGGAGAAGATGTTGAGAAGACTTTTTCTTTTTCTTCTTCATCTTCTTGGTAGTTTCTTTATCATCATAGGGAGACTGGTAACAGTCTGGGCAGTCACAAACGTCAAAGTATTTGTGACCCTTTCTATCCGCAAAGGAGTAGACTGGATTACCAAGAGAGTCAAAAGACTCAATTGGTATATTGAGATACTCCGTAGGCTCCCGGATGAAGGTAAGAATTGCTGGGGTGGAGAAGACATCAGTATCTTCTGACGGTTCTTCCTTTTGGAAGAAGATTTCCGTCTGACCATTTCCTCTATCAAGGAATATGGGCTTCTTAGACTGAACTGGCTCTGTCTGCTGGTGGAGAGATTCATAAGCAGATATCCAAGAGGCAGGGATCAGTCGTTGTAGTTCCTCACGAGGTATTTGTTGTGGGACATACGTCTCGTTAGGAACATGGGTTGTATCTACAAACAGATACAAGGCATCATTGTTCATATTGGGCATAGAGAAGTCAAGAGCATGGTTCTGGACTCTGTACGCCATCTGATAGTGAAGAGTGGATGCCAGTGTGGTTGAGACTTGTTCTGCACCAGTTATCTGAACTTGGATCTTCAAAGCCGTTAAGAGATGCGGGTCTTGAAGAGCCATACAGAAATTGGGGAAGAACGTCATGAGGATTGTACCAGCATTGAGTGTAGTTTCAACTGTGCCGATGCAGGCATGCTTGTACTTCTTATAGCGGGAGTCAAGCAGTGCTAGACGGGCAGTAACTGGTAGTCCTTTTCTTCCGTGGTAGGTGAGAGCAAGGCGAACAGCACCAAAATGGAGATGTGTGTATCCTTCAGCTGTCCATTGTCGGG
Source organism: Aquilaria sinensis (assembly GCA_005392925.1). NCBI lineage: Eukaryota > Viridiplantae > Streptophyta > Magnoliopsida > Malvales > Thymelaeaceae > Aquilaria > Aquilaria sinensis. The sequence continues at coordinate 25,346 of SMDT01001924.1, forward strand.
GGAAGTGAGGAAGGATCTCCAGCGTGACATACTGTTCTTTGGATGTTGCAGGAAGAGCATGTTGATCAAACTTGGTAGCTTGGACATACTCTTTTACTTGTCTCTTAGTAGGAGAGACTAGCTTTTTTACAGTACGGGTAAGAGAATGGGTTGGTTTAGTAAAAGCCTTATAGGGATTGATGAGGGGAAGATCTGTAAGAGGAATCTTCTCATCATCAGAAAGATATTTAAATTCACAAAGAGAATCTAAATAAGAAGAAGAAGAGGTTGGGCTAAAAGAAGAGGTAGGGGTTAATGTAGGAGTAGTTGTTCCTGACATAATAGATTTACCTAGATTAGGGGATCAGCAAGAAATCCTTAGTAACTCAACTCTGAGAGGAAATAGAACAATCAACTGGCTCTGATACCAAATGAGTTCCGAGGTAGCCCAGCAATCCTTTTACCAAAAAATCATTTGAAAACAAGGTTTTTGATCCTGGTACGTGGCATTGTTACACAGCCAGACCCTCCACAGAGATTTCCGAAGAATTGCTCTGTGGTACGTTTTACCGTGGCACGAGACAGTTTCCAGCCCAATATACCAAGGATAAGTAGAACTGCGAAAAAAAGCAGGACTCTGGAAATCAACAGGAAAGACTAGCTGTGATATAGTCCAAGAACACACAATGAACTCATAAGCTCTAGCCAACTTTTCCATAAGCATCAGGCCCCGAGCACCAGAGTTCCAGGAGGCATTCTCCAGGACTTTCCCACACAAACAAATCTATTCTGGAGCTAATACAGAACTCCTTTATTAAAATCTCCCTATGTTCCTCTTCTCTCACTAAAGATTCTGGCTAAGGGGCGAAGCAGAAGTTCTTAGTCTCTCAACTCTCCCATACTCTGAGTTGCCACTCCGGTGGATTCTCTCAGATCCAGATCATCTTCAAGCTTATAATAATTAAGCTTGAAGGCAAATGATGACTTAGGAGTTGCCACTCTGTGGATCCTCTCTTCAAGTCGTCCTCTGCCTTCAATCATAATTGTTGTAATCTACCGGCCTCGATCCCCGGTGATACGTCCGGCTAGTCCAGTAATGTTTTTCTCAAATGTTTTACAAAGGTTTTAAAAAATGATTTCAATCTCTGAATTTATACTTTTCCCTATTTCAGTCCCTAAGTATGGCCCATGTAACATTTAAGTCCCCAAACCTAATAATTGCTTAACTAGATTCTTTCTATTTGCTCCATTGGTCCCTAAATTTTTTTTATGTACTATTTTTTATGTACTATATTTGAAAGTAAAATATTGGCCATCATGATTTGCATTTCTTTTAGTTAAACCATTCTCTTTTTTATTTATCTATTAAGTCAATTGTTAAATCTTTAACACCTAAAGTATTTCCATGTCTTGACTATTTTTTTTTTACTTTTTTATATTATTTTTTTAAAAAATAGAAATTTAGTCATTTTGATTTGCCTACTTTTGTCTATGTTGTGGGTGGATTTAGCTTTGGCTACTTTTTTTTTTTTAATTTCTTTTTGCCAAGTTAATAGTTAAACCATTAATTGGTTAACATAAATTAAATACATTTGAACATTTTATTTAACATAAGAAATGTAAATTTTTAGTGAATTATTTTCTAAGGACAAAAAAATCCATCATTTTTGAGATATGTACATTATTATGTTGCATGGTATAATGTGTTCATGACTAATCATTTTAATAATAAAAAAATAAAATAAATAACTCAAAATAAAATGAAATTTTAATTAATGAACATGAATCTATGGTTGAGAATTTTTTAATTATCTATTGTTGATATTTTTTTAAATACTAAATTTATTGGGAAAAAAATATACACCAAACGTGTTTTGTTCTTTTGCTTTTCTTTCATCAATGGCTCTTCCATCTCCTCTCTTACTTTAGCTCCTCTTCTGTCTGTCCTCTAACATGAAGTCTTCAGTTGATCTTCTTTCTTTTTCTTTTTGTTTTTTTCCCGTTCTTTTGTTCAAGTTTATCATCGAATTTCCAGTTATTAGGCTGTTTCACTAGATCCATTTCTCTAAGAAATACAAATATTCTCAGCAAACCTATTCCTGCCACACCTAAAACACATTTTGCAGCAACAGCGACCGTCTTACGCCCGACACCCATTTGATTAAACTGGCGCTACCAAGGGGAAGCTAGAGAAAAGGTGGGATCATACACCTCGGGAGATAGCCGAAGAGCTCCGAGCCCGGCACGCCAGGAAACTTGAGGATACTACTTACCCCCCGAGGTTGTAACAGATCGCCTTCGGAAAAGAGGCACCAGCTATCGCGGGCCGAACATGATCTCCCCGAAGGCGGAACTCCCTGAAGCTGGGAACCCCCGAACTGAGTGCGTGTTTTCCGAAGAGGCACCGTCCGTACCAAAGGACGACCTCGCCCAGGGACCTCGGGAGTACGGCAGGAGCATTTAAGGAAGCATTTAAGGAAGCCTCTGACACGTCCTTTCACAGACGTCATAAGCCGCCTCAAAAGGCGCTCTGACACGCTGACGCTGTCAAAATCACAACATGGCCCATCTCAGCACAAGGCTCAAGGCAACCTACTACCAGCTATCTGTCCCCTACGCCCAGAAACTCAGAGAACATCCGACCGAACACGTGTCGCGATCTGAACGGGCTAGGCACTCCTATAAATACCAGGAAATAAATACTTGGCAGGAGGCTGGTAGGCAAGAGGTCTGACTCCCAGACTCTGAGAAAACCACCAGGCGAGACTCTTCAGCCCCTTTGTGCTATTTCCTCTGCCTTTTCTCAGCCACCACTGACTTGGGCGTCGGAGGCTCCCCCCCCGGAAACACATTCCGGGGGCCTCCTAACCCTTTGTTTCTGGACTTTCAGGCACACTCCCTTGGGCGAACCATCCTCCAGGCGTTCTTCCTCCTAGAAGTCTCTCCACCAGTCATCATGACTCTAAACGATGAGGCCCCCGGCCATCATTTGGCGCCGTCTGTGGGAACCCGCTCTGAGATCGCCGTCGTTGAAACTCGGCGTTCTAAGGACAAGGGGCTCCCAAAGTCCCCGTCCGCGCCTGAGACACAACCGGCTGCTGAGCAAACACTCCCAGAGATTTCTGTGCCCGAGGAAGATCGCCCTCTAGTAATCACTATGAGCTTCCTGAAAGACTTTCAGCATTCGGTCGTGTCTGAAATGACACAGCAGATCGACCGAAGGTGGCCACAGCAAGCACAGGCCCAGAGACCTCCCTCACCAGGACGCCCTCGGGAGAAAAGCCCAAAGTCTACTCATTGCAGTTTGGGAAGCGGAGATCCGCGCGAAGAATCGTCCACAGAAAATACTCCCCTCGGGAAACAGCCTGTGGGGCAGAAGAGGTCTGAGCGACCGAGGGTCTTGCAGCAAAGAAGTTCGCTGCCTGAGGCGAGGTCCCTGTCCCCTCAGTGCCGAACTCGCTCCCCGAAGAGGCATCGGAAATCTCTCTTCCCTGAAGTAGGGCCTAGTGCCACAGTGCTTATGGAGAGGATATTAGCACGGCTAGATAGGGTGGAGAAACAAATGGCCAGAAAACCCGTTTGGGCAGACTCTCGGGAACATTCTGCGAAGATGTCTCCCCATTCATTCAGGCCGTTGTTGAGGCAGCTATGCCAGGTGACTTCAGAGTACCTTGGTTGGAGATTTATGATGGCCGTACTGATCCACAGGCCCATCTGACGAAGTACAGACGCAGCATGATAATGCACGGTGCTGACGACGCTACTATGTGCAAGTGCTTCGAAGTCACCCTCACAGGGCCAGCAACTGCTTCGTACAATTCACTGCCCTCAGGGACCATTACTGAGTTCCATGAGTTGTCCAAGGCCTTCACACAGCAATTCATTGGGAGTCGACCTACTGCGAAGATGCCTGTCCAGATGTTCGACATAGAGCAGAGGAAGGGAGAAACCATCCGAGACTATGTCGAAAGATTCAATAGGGAAGCTCTGAGCATCCCAGACTTCCGGCCCGAAATCCGCATTCTTGCCATGACACGGGGCCTTCGGCGAGACTCACAGCTATTCTACGAGTTCTCAAAGGACCCCCCGGAGACCCTCAGAGAATTTTACCGAAGGGCAGAACAGCACATGACCGCCGAGGAACTAAGAATGGCAGGGCCGAAGCCCGATCACCACCGCGCCGATGGGTCCAATCAGCAAGCTCGGCATCCGACCGAACAAGCAGGACGACCTCGGAGGATGCGGGGAAGGAAACCCCAAAGTTTCACACCATTGAGCACTACACGGAGCAACATTCTCATGGCGCTGGAAAGGCAAGGGACGCAGATTCGGCGACCAAGGGCCATGACCGCCGATAATAAGAAGAATGCAAAAAAGTTCTGCCAGTTTCATCGCGACCACGGTCATGAGACCGAAGATTGCTTCCAGCTGAAGAAGTACATAGAGTCGCTGATAAAGCAGGGCCAACTTCGGAAATACCTGCGGATGCCATCCCCGAAAGGCAGAAAAGTGGAGGAAGAAAGGGCCGAAGATGAGGACTATGACTCCGACAGGCGGAGAAACCGAAGTCCAAAAAGGCGCCCTCCACCTCCGGCAGGGGTTATCCAAACAATCACCACTGGGCTCCCATCCTCGGAAAGAAAGCGGAAGGCCAGAGAAATTGCAGTCATGGAATATCAAAATCCAGCAAAGAAGCTGGCCCGCAAAAATGGATCCACCATCGTCTTCCCCTACGACGATCCGCTGCTGATCATGGCGAGGATAGGGAACTGGGACGTCAAAAGGGTGCTACTTGATGACGGATCAAATGCGGACGTCCTATTCTCGCAATTACTGCTGAGCTTGGGCATCTCCAGCAGCGAGCGTAAGCTAGTCACCTCGCCCACCTTCGGGGTCGGACCATCCGAACTGCCCATTCTCGGATGGATCGACCTCCCACTGATGATGAGAGGGACTTCGGTAGACGGAGCAGCTGAGTTGTACGCCTCCACAATGGCGAGGTTCATCGTCATGGACGTCCCGTCCTCGTACAACGCCATCCTTGGAAGGCAGACACAGGGAAACCTGCACATTCGCCCTGATGTGAAGTACTTGACTGTCACATTCGCCACCAAGGATGGAGATGCAGAAATCTTCATAGAGCAGGCCGAGGTGAGAAAGGTGTTTGTGAAAGCACGAAAGGCCCCGGCGAGCAACTTCGCACAAACAATGGAGGCAAAGGCTCCAGAAAAAGGCAAAGAAGAAGATCTCGCAAAAGCAGAAATGGAAACAGTAGAACTTATCCCAGGACAATCTACCCGAATAGGGAAGAGCTTGACCGAAGGTGAGAAGGAAAACCTTGTATCCTTTCTGCTGAAAAATAAAGATCTGTTTGCCTACTCGCCGAAAGATATGCCAGGGGTAAACCCTGGCATAATAAAGCATAGCCTCAAAGTAAGCCTGAAAGCAAAACCTGTCCGGCAAAAGAAACGAAGCATCTCGGCCCACAAGAGCAACTTTGTCAAAACTGAGGTCCAGCGTCTGTTAGACGCCGAAGTCATCAGGGAGGTGAAGTACCCCGAATGGTTAAGCAACGTGGTCATTGCCCCAAACGAAGGTAGCAGCAAACTCCGGATGTGCATCGACTTCAGAAACTTGAACGATGCTTGCCCAAAAGACTCATACCCTCTGCCGCCAATAGATCAACTGGTAGATTCAACCGCCGAATATGGGCTCCTTAGTTTCCTAGACGCCTTCTGTGGCTACCATCAAATAAGGATGGACCCCAAAGATGAAGAAGAAACCGCCTTCATCACCGAGGGAGGAACATACTGCTATGTCAGAATGCCCTTCGGGCTAAATAATGCAAGAGCCACCTACGAAAGGTTGATGAACAAGGTCTTTAAAGACCAAATGGGGAGAAACATGGAGGTGTATGTTGATGATATGATAGTCAAGAGCAAACTGCCTGGCTATCATGTTGCAAACCTAGAGGAAACTTTCCAAAAGCTCAGAGCCTTCGGGATTCGGCTCAATCCTGAAAAGTGCATCTTCGGGGTAACCTCGGGAAAATTCCTTGGGTACATGGTATCCGAAAGAGGCATTGACGCTAATCCCAAGAAGATTAAGGCGCTGCTTGAGTTTCAAACTCCTGCCACAGTCAAAGACGTGCAGAGGCTCACCGGAAGAATAACCTCTCTGAGCAGGTTTATTTCCAGGTACGGAGATAGGTGTCGACCCTTCTTCAAAGTCCTCACAAAGGCAGCAAAAATGGAAGGCGACCTCGGAAGGAATGATCATCCTTGGGACGAAGATTGCCAAAAGGCCTGGGAAGAACTCAAAGTCTACTTGGCTAGCCTGCCGACTCTGCGACAACCTCGGGAGGGAGAGCCCCTCGTTTTGTACCTCGCCGTCACGGAGAAAGCTGTAAGCTCGGTCCTCGTGAAAGAAGAAGGGCCAAAGCAATGGCCAGTCTATTACGTCAGCAAATCCCTGCATGGCGCCGAAGTCAGGTACCCTCTGCTTCAAAAAGCTATATACGCCTTGGTGCTTGCAGGGAGAAGGCTGCGACCATACTTTCAGGCTCACCCCATCATCGTCCGAAGTAGTCTACCACTACGGGATGTTATGAAAAAAGTTGATCATTCGGGAAGGCTCTCTAAGTGGTGCATAGAGCTTGGCGAACACGAAATCATATATGAACCTCAGAAGGCCATAAAAGCTCAAGCACTAGCAGATTTTATCGCCGAAATACCCACCACTAAGGAAAGCCATTTGGATCCAAACGGAGGTAAGCTGGAGTGGACCTTGCATGTTGACGGAGCCTCGGGATCCGAACACCAGGGAGCTGGAGTAATTGGATCGCCGAAATACCCACCACTAAGGAAAGCCATTTGGATCCAAATGGAGGTGAGCCAGAGTGGACCTTGCATGTTGACAGAGCCTCAGGATCCGAACACCAGGGAGCTGGAGTAATTATCAGAGGACCCGAAGGCCTAGCGGTAAAGAAGGCTATCAACTTCAGCTTCAGCGTCACTAACAATGTGGCTGAGTATGAAGCCCTCATAGCGGGATTACGCTTGGCCAAAAGGATTGGCGTGAGAAACTTAAAAGCTCACAGCGATTCCCAGCTGGTAGTTCGGCAGACGGCAGGAGATTATGGGGCGAAGGACCCAACCTTGGCAAAATACCACGAGCTGGTAGCAAAGCTCATCCAAGAGTTTGACGCCGTACGGATCGAAAATGTACCTCGGCGGAATAACACTGAGGCAGATTGCTTGGCGAAGTCAAAAACATACACCGAGGTGCTAGATCACCCGAGCATCTCAGTGCTGAGCATAGCGACCTCGGGAAAAGGATGGAAAGATCCCATAAAGAGATACCTCGCAGAAAATGTGCTACCCGAAGACCTCGGCGACGCTGCAAGACTGCGAAGACGCTCCGGCCGATTCTTCCTGATTGGCGAAGAGTTATACCGACAGGGATATGCAAACCCGCTGCAAAGATGCGTGGATGAAGAGGATACTGAAATGGTCCTTGAAGAGGTCCACGAAGGCATGTGTGGTTCACATATTGGAACTGATGCCCTTGCGGCGGTGATACTTCGCCAAGGATACTTCTGGCCTACCCTGAGAAAGGATGCAAGGCAGTTCGTCCGAAAATGCGGAAGTTGCCAGAGACATGCGAACATCCAGAGGGCACCCTCGGAAATGGTAACCTCGGCAGACTATCCTTGGCCCTTCGCTGTCTGGGGTATAGACCTTATTGGGCCACTCCCCTCAGCCCCCGGAGGCGTGAAATTCTGCGTGGTAGCAGTAGACTATTTCTCCAAATGGGTCGAGGCAGAACCCCTAGCAACTATCTCGGCAAAAGAAGTGCAAAAGTTTGTGTGGAAGAACATAGTATGCAGATTCGGCATACCGAGGGTACTAGTGGCTGATAATGGATCCCAATTCATAGACAAAGGATTCCAGGAATTTATCAGCGACCTCGGAATAAAGATGCACTTCGCCCCAGTAGCTCACCCCCAAAGCAACGGGCAGGTGGAAGTATCTAATAGGACCATAAAAGATGGCCTGAAAAAGAGACTGGGGGAAGCAAAAGGGAAATGGCCAGGAGAACTCCAAAGCGTATTATGGAGTTACCGAACGACGCCCCGAAGAGCCACAGGGGAGACTCCCTTCTCACTCGTCTTCGGTACAGAGGCTATTATCCCAATAGAGATAGTTCAACCTTCAGTACGGGTGTAAGTATTTGATGAAGGTGGAAAGGACCTCGGCCTCAGAACCAAGCTCGACCTCGTCGGCGAACACAGAGAAATAGCCGAGCTGAGAAGAAAAGCTTTTCAGCAAAGAGTGGCCGCGGCTATAAACTTACGGGCCAGGCCAAAAGAAATCAAGAAAGGAGACCTCGTTCTCCGAAAGGCTGACTTTGCGCCTCGAAGGCCATCCCACGGAGTACTTCGCGCAAACTGGGAAGGACCTTATCTGGTCCTCGCCGAAGTACGAAAAGGCGTGTACAAACTTGGCGATGCCGAAGGCGTAGAATTGAAAAACACTTGGCATTCAGACGCCTTGAAAAAATTCTACGCCTAAGCTTGAGCGAAGGAATCATACTGTACGAAAAATATTCTAAGTACAGAAGTATCTTGAGAAAATTTCTTAAGTGCAGAATTGTACAGAATTCCGCGAAGATGCTTGCCACAAGCGCAGATATGACTTTCCGAAGTCCCTTGAGCCATCACGCTCGGGAAAGATGGGAAAATCTCCCAGCGGTACTCGCCGTAATAAGCACAAATATGACTTTCCGAAGTCCCTTGAGCCATCACGCTCGGGAAAATTGGAAAACAAAAAATCTCGCAAAAGGTTTCTTAAGCCTCTTGAGCGAACATGCTTGGGACAAGGGGAAATGAAAAATTTTTTTTTGACTAAGGGGTTTCCGAAGTCCCTCGAGCGAATGTGTTCGGGACAAAATGGAAATGCAAAAACCTGCAAAAAGACTTAGTCAAATTTTTCAGACTTTCCAAAAAGCCTCTTGAGCGAACAGGCTTGGCCAATGGAAAGATCTCCCACACTTAGTCAAGTTTCTTTGATCACAAGTTTTCTGAAGTCTCTTGAGCAAATGCGTTCGGGGCAATGGAAATAAAGAAACTTGCAAAAACACTTAGCCAAAAAAGATCTTCATTTACAAGAAAGCTAGCTTACAAAGAAGAAGTGCCCGAAGAAGGAGTACAAAAATAAAGAAGAAAAGGGAAAAGGAGCCCTAAAACAGCCTAAGGGTTCTCGGCGTCCCGAGAGCCACCCGCTTCCCCATCCTTTCCCACCACCTTCGGCGCCGGAAGTGAGGGAGGAAGATTCAGGTGCTCGATTTTTGACCAGGACCACCGAGGCCCCTCGGGAATGTTCAGAGCCTCCAAAAAAGAGAGGTCCAGACCTGGGAACCTCTCAAGAACTTGATGCCGAGCAAGGCAGAATCGGTCCTGGAACGCGACCTTGTTCATTTGGTCAGACTTGTCCTTCTCAACCTCAAGGTCCTCGAGCTCGTCCTGCAGATCCGCAACCTCCTTCTTCAGAGCCTTTATCTTCTTCTTTTCAGACTCCTTCTTCAAAGACTTGACCTCGGCTTGAAGGGCGCTCTTCTCAGACAAGAGCGTGACTATGAGATTGTCACCAGCTGACTTATCTTTGAGAAGGTCTTGGTTTGCAGCAAGCATCCCCGCCACTTGATCGCGGAGGTCAGCTATCTTCAGGGAGGAGTCCTTCTCAAAGTCTTCCTTTTCCTTCCGGAACTCCTCCCGAAGGGCAGCAACTTCCTCCTTCGCAGCATCTGCCAGCTGCTGGTTCTTGGCGGTCAATTCCGAGCACGTGGCTTTCGCCTTTTCTAGGGCCTCTAAGGCCGAAGCTCGGAATGCCGTCTGCCTGGCCACCCGAACTCGGAGAAAGCCGGCGTACCCCATCAGCTGCGAAAAGATGAACGCAAGGTCAGAAAGAGCCAAGCACTTAGGAAAAATTGAAGGGAAAAGGGTGTGGAGAGCATACCTGAGCAGCATGCTCGGTGACTTTCGCGGCGAGGGTGTCATCGCCCGGATGAGCCGCCGCAATAGCCTTGAAGGAGGCCTCTGTAAGCACCCCCCTTCGAAATCTGCTTTGCCATTTCAGGACAGTCCTCGGAGTACAAGTTCATGTCCTCCGTGAATGACCAGAAAGGCTCTTTGGGTATCTTCCCTTGCGGGACTTTGGCGTCGCGAAGGGCCCGCGCCTTCGCATGTTCGGCCGCCCAGTTCGGGGTAAGCAACTCCCCTGCAGGGCGAAAAAGAGAAGCAGGTCAGAGACAAAGGAAATTTCAGAAAAACAAAAGAGCCATACTTGTTCTGAAAACAACAAACCTGGCGGCACTTCGACCACGACGTCCTCGGAGTCCTGAGACTCCTCGGTCGAAATCCCCTTGCCTTTCTTCCTGCGCCGCTCCTCGGCAGAAGGAGCCTCTACCACGGCCTCTAGAAGGGCCTGCGGCGCGGAAGGGCCCTGGGGAGGGACGTCGGCGGAAGGGACCTCGGTAGCGGCAGGGACTTCGGCAGCAGCCTCAGACGCCGGAATCTCGGCTGTCCCAGGCTCCTCGGCAGCCTCCTCGGAAATTTCTTCTAGAGGAACCTGGGCAGTTCTCTTTGCCCGTTTCCCCGAAGGCCCCGCGCCAGTAGACTTCCGCCTTCGGGAAGCCGCCTTCTTCGTCTGATCGCCCTTCTCCACTTGGCCGGAGAAAAGGGACTTGTAATACGCGGCAGTCCCGTCGCCCATCTCTGAAAAAGAAGAGAAATATCAGCGTAAGTCCGAGGAAAAAACAGCAAGGGAGTAGAAGACAACTCACTTTCGACAAGCGTTTCGAAAGAAATTTCCTCCTTAAGAAGCTTGACCAACCAGGAATCCTTCCCGGCGATGGCAGGAGCTGGCATCTTGAGGTCAGTCTCGTGCTCCTTCACCACCTTTAGCTCCCGAAGGACCTCTTCGGTCATCAACTTCCAGTTGATGGGAAAAGGGTAAAGGGCGCGCGGAGCGACCTCGGGAGCCCAGTCAGAGACAGCCCGAATACGGCCGTCGAAGTCTGCGAAAGTGGAAGCCAACTCTGGAGTCAGCAACAACCTCGGATCAACGACGTCCACATCTAGCTTTCCCTGAGCCCACTTGGTCGGAACATACGACCAGGCCTCCTCCATCTTCAGGAAAAAGAATTTCTGTTGCCACCCCCGCCAGCTGTCCTTAGTGGCGAAGGTGAACATGAATTTTTTGCTCCCGGATCCCCGAGGTAGCAAGAAATAGAAGCCACCCTTCGGGACCACAAAGAGCTTGTAGTACTGCATGAAGATTATAAAATGGGGTTTTATCCCGAACACGCCACACATGCAGAGGTAGGCGTTAAAATAGCAGAACAAGTTCGGGGGAAGCTGGTTCACAGCAATGCCATGAAATTGGCAGAACTCGCAAACCATCTTCAGGGGAGGATACCGAAGTCCGGCCTTCAGCTGGGCTCGGAAAATGGTAACCTCGTTACTATGGTTTGAAAAAGCATAATGGCTAGAGCGAGGCAGCCTTGTAATGGCGTAAGAGGGAAGAAAGAACTTTTTCTTCCACCTCTCTAATTTTGCAGGGGTGGTGCAACAAGGATGGGCTAAAAGAGACTGCCAGCTCTGAGGGATAGGCATTTTCGACATGAAAACGAGTTCGGAAATGGGAAGAAAATAGTTTCCAGAAAAAACTCAAAAGAACAGAGGGATCAAAACACTCTGGAAAACAAAAACCCACCAAAAGATTTGCCAAAGTCTGAGGACGCCGTCGTGAAAGTTGGCTGAAAAAAGCTCTGATTAAGGCAGCTCCGCCACAGAAAGCAAGAAAGTACAAGAACAGGGGAAAAGCAGAGGAAAGAGCAGAAGTAAAAGCAAATGGGACTTATGATGGAATGGGCTATTTATAGGCCAAAGGTGGGTAACCGAAACATCGTCATAAGTACCCTTTGGAGGCGAACCGTCGCCGTAACTGCCCTCTGCACCTGAAAAGGCGCGCCCTCTGTAACCGACACGGCTCTCCTCAATGGCAAACCGCCACGTGTTAATCACCGCGCCAAAGCAGGGGACACGTCTTCTGACATCCCTAAAAAGCTGGGACGCATCGCTTAGACTGACATGCTTGGCCATCAGACGCGACGTTACACAGACCTGCAAGAAGAAAAAGCAGGTTACCTCGAGGACACCAAGAGACAGGCTATGGCCGAACAGCCCATGACCTTCGGGCAAGAGGTGTATCTTCGGCACAGGCTCCGCCTCGAAGACACCAAAGAACAGGCCAAGGCCGAACAGCCCATACCTTCGGGCAAGAGGTGTATCCTCAGAACAGGTTGAGCTTCCTAAGAGACTCCCAAGAACAACCTCGGAAAGAGATGCAAACCCGAAGTCTTCACTTCGGCTTTCCAAAGGGGGGCATGTGATAGCCAAAGGCTATCGCCTCTATCTGGCCGAACTCCCTGCCACAAGAATGGCCAGAAGAAACTGGCGCTACCCGAGAAAAGGTGGGATCATACACCTCGGGAGATAGCCGAAGAGCTCCGAGCCCGGCACGCCAGGAAACTTGAGGATACTACTTACCCCCCGAGGTTGTAACAGATCGCCTTCGGAAAAGAGGCACCAGCTATCGCGGGCCGAACATGATCTCCCCGAAGGCGGAACTCCCTGAAGCTGGGAACCCCCGAACTGAGTGCGTGTTTTCCGAAGAGGCACCGTCCGTACCAAAGGACGACCTCGCCCAGGGACCTCGGGAGTACGGCAGGAGCATTTAAGGAAGCATTTAAGGAAGCCTCTGACACGTCCTTTCACAGACGTCATAAGCCGCCTCAAAAGGCGCTCTGACACGCTGACGCTGTCAAAATCACAACATGGCCCATCTCAGCACAAGGCTCAAGGCAACCTACTACCAGCTATCTGTCCCCTACGCCCAGAAACTCAGAGAACATCCGACCGAACACGTGTCGCGATCTGAACGGGCTAGGCACTCTTATAAATACCAGGAAATAAATACTTGGCAGGGGGCTGGTAGGCAAGGGGTTTTGACTCCCAGACTCTGAGAAAACCACCAGGCGAGACTCTTTAGCCCTTTTGTGCTATTTCCTCTGCCTTTTCTCAGCCACCACTGACTTGGGCGTCGGAGGCTCCCCCCCGGAAACACATTCCGGGGGCCTCCTAACCCTTTGTTTCTGGACTTTTAGGCGCACTCCCTTGGGCGAACCATCCTCCAGGCGTTCTTCCTCCTAGAAGTCTCTCCACCAGTCATCATGACTCTAAACGATGAGGCCCCCGGCCATCACAAATCATGTTGATTAACAAAACTCAAAAAGGTCCTTTTCAGTTTAAATGTACCCTAGGTTCTTCGTAAAGAAAATAGTTTTGCTGCAAGAGAAGCCTTTTACGTACTTGTGTTTATAATGAAGATATACAAGACATGCAAGACTGTAAACCGTACATGACAAACCCGAGTATAGCTACTGCCTTAGCCTACTGCGATAACAACGTGATATGAGCATTATCTCCTTATTTTGCGTTACAAAAAACTTCGTTTAACACACCCCCTCTATCTCAACTATCGTGAAATTATGTTGAGATTGCTGCAAAACTGCTAATGCCGAGCTGCCAATGGCCTCATGAGTACGTTTGCAACTTGATCATCAGTCGATATAAGCCTCACATATAAATCACCATGAGCTACCTTTTCTCGGACAAAATGAAAGTCCACTTCTATGTGCTTGGTACAAGCATGAATACCGGATTAGCAAAAAGATAAGTATATAGCTCTGAGGTTATCACACCACAAAATAAGAGCTTGAGGTAGAAAGGCACCAAGTTCAAAAAGCAAGGTCTGAATCCAAGTGAGTTCAGTACTAGCATTTGCAAGCGAGTTGTATTTGGCCTTAGTACTCGACTGTGAAATTGTTGGCTGTTTGCGTGAGCTCTAGAAGACTAGATTTGAGTCAAGAAACATTGCATATCCACTGGTAGATCTGTGATCATAAGGCACCCAACCCAATCCGCATCTAAAAAAGCACTAAGCATACAAGAAGACGACTTGTGCAAGTGCATGGAAATTGTATGCTTAAGATATCATAGAATCCATTTGACTGCTAACAAATGAACAAAGGTAGGCACTTGTAAAAATTGACACACCTTGTTAATTGTGAATGCAATGTCTAGACGAGTGAGTGTAAGGTATTGTAGAGCTCCCATGACACTGCTATACATGCCATATTAGTCTTCTAAAAGAGTTCATGAATGTATTTCTGTTGAGAAAACATGAAGCCTATTTTTGTAGGAATGGCTTTTATGCCAAGGAAATAGTGAAGCTGTCCCAGATCTTTAATAGCAAAATCCTCATCGAGACTTTGGAGAAGGTTGCCAATGGTTGTTAGAGAGGAACCTGTGACCAAAATATTTATCAACATAGATGGGAATAAATATTAGAACACCATTTTGATTCAGTATGAATAAGGCGGCATTAGCCTTGGAAGCCACGAAGCCAAACTCAAGTAGATGAGCACTAACACAAGAATACCATACATGTGGAGCCTGTTTAAGTCCATACAGGGCATTTCCTAACCTATAAACATGATTAGGATATTTTTTTTCACACCTTAAACCACCCCCACCCTATATGTTTGTATGTTCTTTGGGATGTTTATTAGCTTAAAAGCCCATTTAGCCTTGGCAGGTGGCTTAGGGCACAAGTGCCAGGAAACTTAGCCAAGATTTTTCTTCATTTCTCAATTTTAGTCAAGAAATAGAAAAATTCATTTGGGCCATTAAATGATATCTGTTTTGTGTCAAAAAAATCCAATTAAGCTAGTTTTATATAGAACTTAAAGGAAAAAATTAGTGGAACACAAACTACATAAGCATAGGCATTAAACAAGTAACTTATACATAGGTGGTAAAACACATGCATTAGTGTCCTGGCAGGCTTACCTTCGGGCCTTTTAGGCACATCCCAGGACACACACTAGCATACATGCGCATCCACTTCCATCACATGCCAAAATTACTAATACATTACTTATATTGCCAAAAGTGCCATGTACAAAGATAGGTTCAAGTGACTATACATAGGTGTCTCTGTAGGCCTACCTTAGGCCCTACTCTACACGTGTTGAGACACATGCACTAACTCACATACTTATTTACATGACACATTGTTCCCACACCTTTGGCCACAAGTTTACTAATTTCTTAGGCACTAAAAACAGACCAAACATAGCTAGTCCCTCAGCAACCATAAATGCCTACAATCATGAACACTTAGGTTAACATGTTGAGCATTAGTAGGTTACCATTAGCTTTAGGTGTCCGAGACATACCTAAATATTCACAACACTTTCAAAACTAGTTAGATAAACATTTAATCCTATAAGCCTTTCCCTAAAACATGGAGAAACAGATCATGAGTATACAATACTTAGTAAGAGCCCAAAACATCACCAAGTGCCACAATGTCCAAGGACATTTACACATAACATAGTTATAAGTCTTTCTTGAGCTTAAACCTGTAATGTAAGACAAAGAAAGCACATTACAAATACATGGCAATATACTAAATATAGTTTATGGCGTTAACACATGCATCCAAGTAACAAAACACATAAGACACATACATCACACTCTCGACTAGCAAGCTTATGGCATATCAAGCTTTTCTTAGTGTTTCATTCATTTTATTAACTTAGTTTAGGTTATTTAACTTGAAATCATAAAGCTCCAGACCTTGAACAAGATTGGCCAAACTCAGAACAAGGTCCTAATGCTTGCCTTAAACATAATCTAGCTAGAACATGGGAGATAGTGCTTTTAGTACCTTAGGCCCTACTTAGCACCTAGGTTCCCTTGGCTCTAAACCATCACCTAGGGCCTTTCTTCCTCAAGAACACATAGAATTCAATATGGAATTCAAGAGAAGAAATGTATTTGAACCCTTACTAGATTTGTTAGGTGTTGGACATGCAAACAAGCTCGGTTTTCAACAAATCCTCAACACCTTGTGGCCAAATCAAGCATCATCCCACTAATTCTCACTCAAATTCACTTCTCTTTCCTTAGAACTCCCACACAGCCACCATGGACCTTTGGAACAGGTTTTTTCCCATCCAAAACCACCAAAATCTGCTAGGAAAATATATCAATTATGGTGGAGAAAATAGAGCGGTGGAAGGGGTCAAATCCGGTTAAGCTAAGTGTATAATTCTTTACTTAACCTCTTAATTAAGATGTTTAACTCATTTTCTTGCTCAATTAGCCAGTTCTTTCTAGTTTTTTGTCCATTTCTAGCACCCATTTTGTCCTTTAATTTGGACAATTAAGTTTTCATGTCTTCACCTTAGCAAAAACATTCGTGCACTTTAAGTGCACATTAGCACCACTAGCATTACGTTTCTTAGATTTGATTAAATCATCTTATTTTGCCATGCCTCTCTTAACATTTTCCTCTCATTTTTATTAACTTGCATTCCATTTCACTTCCAGCCCAGGGCTTATACAAGTCCTAGGCATGACATTTTCTATGTAAAAAACTTGGGGGTTGTGACATGTCAACTTCATCCTCAAGATGGCCATGCACAAAGGCATTTTGAACACCCAATTGTCGAATGTTCCAACCCTTTGAAATGGAAATCAATAAAATAAGCCAAATAGTATTCGATTTCACAACCAGATGATAGGTATCATGATAATCAGCACCATACCATTACAAAAACCTTTTGCCACCAACTTGGCCTTATGTCTTTCAATCATTCTATCTGTCTTTCATTTTAGTTTGAATACCCACTTATAATCAATCACATTCATACCAACCCTTCAAGGTTTAAGAGTCCATGTTCCATTTCTTTGTAGTGCCTCGAATTCCTCTTTCATGGCTTGGCTCCACTCAGGATTAGATTAAGTTTGTGCAATAATAATTATTTCAATATTATTCTCATCTTTAGTGGTGGCAAGTAGAGCACGGGACATAGGATATCAAACAGTGTCATTTGTAAATTGTTTCAGCTTAACAATATTGTCATGTAGTCAAGTTCACATAGGATGGAAAATAGGAGCAGGTGTGAGGCTGGTTTGGGTAAGTTTGAACTCATTGTATTTTTTGTGGTATTGGTTAGTGAGGCTTCAAAGGAACTAGCTGGCGAAGGAAAGGCGTCAGTTCTAAGTTCAGTATTTTGTGTAATTTGTGGTAGGGTTACTTGAGGCTCAGGTAATGGCCAAGATATTAATTGGAGATGAAACGGTTGAAGTGGCTGGTTTAAGTTCCTTTAAGCCCATAGTGGAAACAAAATGAGAAAATGGAATATGTTTTCATCAAAGACAACACCACTAGAGATGTGGACTTGACTAGTGGACACATGAAGACACTTATAACCTTTGTGTAGAGAGCTATAACTAAGAAAGATGTATTCTTTAAACCAAAAATCAAATTTTTGAGAAGTGTAAAATCGAAGATGAGGCTGACATGCACAACAAAAAACTTTAAAAAAGGAATAGTCTGGCTTACATTTAAACAGTCATTCAAGAGGTGAAGCATTATTTATGACAGAACTAGGCATTTGATTAATAAGGGATGCGATAGAGAGAAAAACATCATCCTAAAATTTTAATGGCATATTAGCTTGAGCTTAGAGGGGTTTTCCTGTTTCAACTATGTACCTATGTTTTTTTTGGTTATCCTATTTTGTTGGTGTGTGTAAGGACATGAGACCAGGTGTTTAATGCCTACAGAGACAAGAAATTAATGGAGTTTTTTACATTCTCTCCCCAATCTGGATGAAGAACTTTGATTTTTGTATTTAGAATATGCTCAACTCGATGTTGGAACTTAAGAAAAACATCATAAACTTCAGATTTGCATGTCAAGGGATATAACCAAATTAGTCATCAATAAAGATAACATAATAAGGAAACCTATTGATAGATTTGGAAGTACGTCTCCAAACATCCAAAAACAAAACATTTAAAGGATTTCTTGAAACAGTAGAGGATAACTTAAAAGGTAATTGATGACTTTTGCCATATTGGCAGCACCACATACAGAATGGGCCTCGTTTGAAGTAACAGGAAGATTATTCTGACTCAAGACATGATGTACTATAAGAGTTGAAGGATGCCCAAGCCACTTGTGCCACTAGTCGTGGCTAACACGCTCACCAAGAAAAATAGAGGCTTCGAATGAAGAAGCTTTATTTGAAGGAAATTGATAGAGACCGTTTTTACATGGCTATAAAGGAGCTTTTTCCTCGTTCCTTGATCCTTCGAAAAAAAAATAAAATGATTTGGGTGGAATTAAAGAAAAACTATGTTCCCAATTGTTAATCTACTAACCGAGACAAGATTTTTCTTGATGTCAAAGGCATGAAGCATGTTTCTAAGATATAAAATAGTAGTGGATGTATGGATTGTGGTATGGCTAATATGGTGTATAGACAAACCTACCCCGTTACCAACCTAAACTCTATCACCACCATTATATTTCTCACTGAATGGTAGATTACCGGGGTCTATTGTAATTTGATCATTGGTATCAAAATCTATGTACCAAATTGGATCCATTTGATATGTTAGAATGGACCTAGAGGCTACTACAGCGAACTGACTTTGGTTTCCTTGATATAAATGATCAAACTTGTGAAAAAATTGTAAAGCAGAATGTCCAAACTTACCACACACTTGGCACATAACTCCATTATTTCTATTTCTTGATTCTTATTGTCCTCAATTGTTCAGCCACAACCTTGGCCTCTCTATCAAGTATTAGAATTTTATCCATGTTTGAAGGATTGTTCCTGGTTGCAACATTGGCAGATGACCTATTAACATTTTCTTAAAGTGCTCTATGATGTTGCTTAAACCATAAATTATAGCATAATAAATGACCATAAAGATCATTGACAGACAAGATCAATCCGAGTTGTTATTGCAGCAACTAAAGAATCATGCTCAAAATTGAGACCAGCCAATATGTATGAAATAATTTCATAGTCTTGGAGGGGTTGTCCAACTACGACTAAGGTATCAGCAAGATTTTTGGCATGCTGAAAATAATCGGCTATGGGAGGATCTTTCTTCTTTATGGTTGAAAGTTAATATTTAATTTGCATGATCTGAGCATTGGATTGTGAAGCAAACATCTTGGCTAGGGCAGTTCACACTTCATTAGAGGTTGACAAATTGATGACTTATGCAAGAATTTGCTAGGAGAATGATGAAATTTATGCACTTAATATAATTTGATTTTGTTGAAACCAATTCTGGTATTCTGGATTCACTACCAGATTTTGATTGCCATCTTCAAAGGATAACCCATTAAAGATATATTGGCTAGGGCACAAAATTGTGCCATCAACATAGCCTAAAAGCCATTGGCTTATCAGGTGAGGTAAGAACTGTACCTTCCACAAGAGATAATTGTTTTGGAAAGGTACATACTATACAAACCTTAGTTTTGATACATCACATATGAATTGGAGATGGTTAATTATGATTTCTACTTTAGATAGTATGTGAAGTAATTTAAAGAGGTGAATGGTGGAATGGCGAAAAGCCAAAATATGCATTTAAATAGGAATCATGCCATATATTCTTTGAAGCTGTTGAACATACTTTTTGTTAATGTGAAACCTGTTATTTGTGATAGTTTTTTCCTAGTTTCAAGTTTCCTATGTCTTTGGTGTGATGGTTTTCCTTTTGGGCTGCTTCTTGTTCCTTATGCTTGTAGTTCCATTATGTGTTTTGTTTGAATCATTTTTGTGCTTGCACATCTTTTTCAATCTAGGAAGGAATTCATAATTTTCTAGAAGCATTAGCTAGGATTAAGGCTTACATGACTAATTGATTGATTGTTTGAGAATATGATTGACTACATAGTTTAATATCATTATGGACTATCATGAAGACCTTAAACAGAGGCATTCTCTTTGATGTGCTATACCTACTTCCAACAAAGAGTTTAGTTAGATTTAGGTCCATTTATAAAAAGTGGCAGTGTCTTATATCTATGAATGGTTTTGTCAAGATTCACTTAAAAATAAAACAACCTATATCAGGATTCTTTTTCTTGGAGACGTACAAATGGAATTATGTTACTATCAATACTACAAGCTACATTCTTGTGAAAGAGAGAGGTGTTAAGTAGCAGCAAAAAATATTTGACTTTTTATCTGAAAATGTTCTACTGCTGTTTATATACAATGGATTGGTCTTTTGTCATAATTGGTTTGATTGTTACCATTACTATGATGTGTCCTTCTATATCTACAACCCGTTGAACAATTAATGGACAACATTGGACTATGTTTAAATTGATGAAAGCCACGTCATTGAACTTGTCTTTGATCCTGAATGGGATTTATTGGAAACCAACACCATTGGATTCAAGTTGGTTAGTGTCCAAGAGCTTGAAATTGGTAGGGAGGATTTTTGTTTTTCATTCAAGGTATATTCACCCAGTATAGGTTGTTGGAAGAAATCTGAGGAAGTCTGCTCCTGTGATGACAACTTAAAAAAGAACAATGGCATTTATATTAGTGGTCGGTCGTCGAAACCATAAAAAATGATTCTGGTATCATTAACAACTTAAAATAAATCAATTTGTAGTATAGCAGTGGAAACCAGACTGAATCCCAAGGGAAATTTTTATCTGAAAGCTTTCTTATAGAAAACTTAGAATAAAAATTGTTTGCAATAAAAAAATGAAATAAAAAAAATGATCAGAGAACAAAAATTAAGAAACCTATCAAGTAAGAAGCCAACAAAACAATCAAGAATTCAAACCTTGGCATCAGTCAACATCCACCACCGAATTCCTACAACTGATCATCGTTGCATAGATAGATCAATCAAGACTTTGAATATTCATCATTGGAGCTATCTTTCTACCTCTCCTTAGTTGTAGTTAATCAGAAAACAAACGATCTAATTAACCCTTATTGCTAAACAACCTAAGACAAGCACTTTGATTTAATTTAACAATTGTGTTAAAAATTAGAGAGATTGATAAAACTAAATAACACAAACACAAGTGGTTGCATTTAATTTAATTGAATGTTCTCCCTAAGATCTAATGATTTCTGACGCAGCAAATCACTAAACCTCAGTTGCTTCACAGATTAGAGAAACCAAACAATTACGGATTTGATTTCTAACCCAGCAGTAGATTGAATTCGAATAACAACTAGTAGGCCTCCTAGCATATAAATGAAACAATCATGAAATTAATCATATAAGAACATCCAACATTCAAAATATTAATTGAATGAATAAAAACAACTTTGATCTCATAGTGCTAAAGAATTCAAGGTTTTAGTCTCCTTTAACTAAGAATAAAAAGATCCCTAAAAAGAAAAAGGAAAAAAAAACAAACAGGAAAATAGACAAATAGAGTTGGGGAAAAGAAAGGGAGAAAGAGGGGGCATCAAGCTGTGAGCGAGAAAGAAAGCCATGAGCTGCTATGCTCCAATTCTAATAAAGCTAACCTAGTGTGATAAATTCACAAACTCTCCCTAAACTTGCTATATTTTTACAAAAGTACCCCACACAAATAAAAAGATTCAAACTAACTAGAAGGTTTTAAAGCTGTGAACCAAGAAATGCTCCAGAACAGCAGCAGTAACTTCAAGCTGAAATTCAACCTTGGTGTAGGCATTATCACTCAAAAATCAAAGCATGAAAGATGTAGATCTCTCTCTTAGCTTCGAAATGCACCTTAATCCAATAAAAGGAATATTTATAGCCAAAGATATGCCCAAAATATGGTAACTGCTTCCGAACCAAATATGACGCACAAATAGCGAATTTGAAGCTGAATTTGACCCTCTTAACTACAAATTGTAGCTTTAAATGTTAGCTTTCTAATGAATTAAGAATCACTCAATACCGATCTCTTTAGCTCAAGATATGATTTTTCTACTGAAACATCACAAATCTATTAAAATCCTGAAAAAAAACACAACCAAATTAAAACCTATAAAATTGCAAATTAAATCCATTTTCAATCAATTGAGTCCAGATATGCTATAAGCTGCAAAACATACTCAAAATATATCTTTAAGATTCAAAACATATTAAAACATACTCAATATGAGAGAAATAAATATAATAAATATAAGCTTATCAAATTCCCCCACACTTAGCTTTTACTCGTTATCGAGAAAAACTCAAAATAAAAGAAATTTGAAAATGATAGAAACATACTTTTGAGCTAAAGAAAGAAAGATAATTTCACATCTAAGGGTCTTGAAAAACTTAACAAGAGGAATTAAGCACACAATCTACTGGGCAATAGCAACTCAAAATGAAATAAGTCCTTGCAAACAATTTCTTCTCAAGCTAGAAACAATCACCATTGAAAATATGAGAAAAATATCAAACTTTTGCACGAAGTAAAGAGAACAAACTAAGTAGATAAGAACTCAAAAAGCACAACTGGTCTTACCACAAACCCATGGAAAATAATAAATCAATTAAGAATTTACTTTTTTTCATTTTTTTTATATTTAATTTTTTTTTCATTTTGTTTTTTCCTTGTGTTCCGCTGTTTGGCGAGTGTATAACATGGGCTCTGCCATACCTAAGCTACTAACTTGACACAACTCCAAAGTGGTCTTTGACTATACTCATGCTTCTAGTACCTTTTCGAGCAGAGATCAACTCTTGCCTTAGGAGAATACCCTTTCCTACTTCAATATCCAAAAACAGTGGAGTAGCAACTTTTTATTTATTAGAACACAACAATTTCATCCTTTCTTTTCTTTTTTTTTTTTCCTTCTCAAGTGGTTCAAATCATCCATCAACCGAACAAACCACATAATCAACTTAGTAAGCTCGTAATCTAACATGGTTTACATCAATGTACTAAGCACAAATATTTCATGTAGAAATCAGCTTGTCAAGATAACCATAAACTAGCTTGATCAAAAATTGTAAAAAAAAAAAAAATTTAAAAGTAAGATTTGAGAGTTGCATAAAGACTAACAAATTGATAACTTAATGCTCAAGTTAGGCATTTAGGAACCAAAAAGTGAAATTATCCTAACAATTCATATTGATGCTCAAACGTATGAATCGAAAAATTTTAGTTCAAAAATTTTGAAAACCAAGAAAATTAGGGCCCAAGCTACCTACTCCCTTATACTTAAATTGAACACATTGTCCTCAATGTTTACAATAAAAACACAGATGGGGAAAAGAAAAGGCACTACCCTAAAGATTGTTTTCGTGGTGATTTACAGCTTAGAACTAGACTTTAGCTTGCTCCCCCTATGTTTCACTTCCCTTTTAGCCTAAAAAAGCACTATTGACCAAGAAAACCAATTGTGAGAATAAAAAAAGATTGAAAAATAAAACCAGAGAAAAAAGAAATAAGAAACTTTAACAGAAGAAGAAATCTCCCCTGCAATGGTGCCAAATTTTTGGTCGATCGTCGAAACTGCAAGAAATCATTCTAGTATCACTAACAACTTAGAATAAATAAATTTGTAATATAACAGTGAAAACTAGACCAAATCCCTAGGAAAATTTGTATCTGAAGGCTTCGTTATAAAAAACTTAGAATAAGAGATTGGAGGGATTGTTTGCAATAAAAAAATGAAATAAAATAAAAAAAATGATCACAAAACAAAAATTAAGAAACCTATCCAGTAAGAAACTAAAAAAACAATCAAGAATTCAAACCTTGGCATAAGTCAACATCCACCACCGAATTCCTACAACTGATCATCAATGAATAGATAGATCAATCAAGACTTTGAATATTCATCGTTGGAGCTATTTTCCTACCTTTCCTTAGTCATAGTTAATCAGAAAACAAGCGATCTAATTAACCCTAATTGCTAAACAACCTAAGACAAATGCTTTGATTTAATTGAACAATTGCGTTAAAAATTAGAGAGATTGATAAAACTAAATAACACAAACACAATTGGCTGCATTTAAGTTAGTTGAATATTCTCCCTAAGACCTAATGATTTTTGACGAAGCAAATGACTAAACTTTAGTTGCTTCATAGATTAAAGAAACCAAACAATTACAGATTTGATTTCTAACCCATTAATAGATTGAATTTGAATAACAACTAGTAGGCGTCTTAGCATATAAATGAAATAATCATGAAATTAATCATAGAAGAACATCCAATACTCAAAATATTAATTGAATGAATAAAAACAACTTTGACCTCACAGTGCTAAAGAATTTGGGTTTCAGTATCCTTCAACCAAGAATAAAAAGATCACTAAAAAAAAAAACAAGAAAAGGGACAAAGAGAGTTGGGGGAGAGGGAAAAGGAAGGGGCGTCCAACCACGAGCGAGAGAGAGAGCCACGAGCTGCTGTGCTCCAATTCTAATAAAGCTAACCTAGTGTGCTAAATTCACAAACTCTCCCTAAACTTTCTATATTTTTACAAAAGTACCCCACACAAATAAAAAGATTCAAACTAACTAGAAGGTTTCAAAGTTTTAAACCAAGAAATGCTCCAGAACAGTAGTAGCAACTTCAAGCTGAAATTAGACCTTGATGTAGGCATTATCACTCAAAACTCAAAGCATGAAAGTTGTAGATCTCTCTCTTAGCTTCAAAATGACACCTTAATCGCATAAAAGGGACATCTACAGCCAAAGATATGCCCAAAATACCGCAACTACTTTTGAACCAGTGATGACGCATAAATAGTGACTTTGAAGCTGAATTTGACCCTCTTAATGTGTAAACTGGTTTCATGGTCTACAAATGATTTGTAGCTCCAGATGTTAGCTTTCCAATGAATCAAGAATCACTCAATTCTGATCTCTTTAGCTTAAGATATGATTTTTATACCGGAACATCGTGAATTTGTCAAAATCCTACAAAAAGACAACCAAATTAAAACTTGTTAAATTGCAAATTAAATCCACTTTCAATCAATTGAGTCCAGATATGCTCTAAGCTACAAAACATAGTCAAAATATATCTTTATGATTTAAAACATACTAAATATGAGAAAAATAAATATAATAAATATATGCTTATCAATTAGTAGGATGCTGCACTAGATGACTAATGGCAACAAAGTGTTAACCTCCAATGGAGGAGCTGAGATCTCCTTGTTTGCCTCATTTCCAATTCCAGCGACAAGGCTTCTTAGTAACCTTGAGGCATTCCTTTGTGCATATGATGGTAATCTAAATTATGTATCTATCTTTGAGTTGGGATTCCTGGTCTGTTCACTTGATGATTATCTTCAATCTTGATAGTCCTTGAAGCATTCAAAATCTCTAGAGGCAATGGAAAAAGAACATTTGAAATGCTTCTCCATGTTGAAAAGGTATGTGAGTTAGCGTACTACTGATATGTCATCTATGGTAGTTGCCTTATCCTTTTCTGATGGCTACTTATTGCTGAGTGTAAGTGCGAAGCTCTTTGTCTACAATTTCTAGCTAAACAAGTTGCAAAAAGTTGGTTCAGCTTCCCAGTTGTGTGGAAGTTCCATGTATTCTCCAGTAGTGCTTCCTTACATCCCAAGCTTGGTATCTTCCAAAGGCACTTAGACTGCTATACTCCCTTAAGGCTTTATAAAACAATTACAATATATGATAATTTAGTTTCTTAAAGATGTGTTCAAACTTGCAAAGGCTGATAAGTCAGCCGGGTTGCATTTTGTAAATGGAAATGGGAAATTTTTTGTTAGGGGATACTTTTGTTTGCAACAAACATTGAACTTTTTGATTTGGAGGAAAAAAGCCAAGTCTGCAGTTATTTGAGGCTTGTGTTTATTTTTTCATTTCCTCTATGCTTTGTTTTATCCTTGTGGGTAGCAGAGCGAAGGATATGATTGGGTCTTGACAAAATATATCAAATAAAATTGCATCTTTAGTCCTAAACCTTTAACTACCACTGCACATTGGTTCTGAACCACCCTTTTCTTGCATATTGGTCTAAAATCTTTAAAGTCTATTGCATATTGTTCCTTAAGCTTATAAAATTCACTAACTCTAGTGTAACTTGTAAACATCAAAATTTTAATCATTAATTTAAACTATTCACTAATTATTTTTTCATAAATTCAAATCATGCCATAATTTTTTATAGTTATTGGGGCATTGAAATTATCAATTTTTCCTCTTAATAAATTGAGTTTTTGTGTTAACCTAGTCTTCCAATAGGGTTAGGGATCAATAAGCAATGGTTTATAAAGATTTAGGACTAATATGCAATGAAATGAAGGTTTAGGATTGATTGCAATGATAATTATGGGCTGAGCTATGTGGTGCAATTTTGAAAAATTATGTCTCTTGATAAACTTTGTTTCAATAATAATAAAAATAACAACAATAACAACAACAACAACAACAATATAAAACCATTTTTCCTCTATTAGTCCTAATCATAAAACATATATCAAACTAAACAACTGAACTAAGTTGAAGACTTGAGAAAGTAATTTGACTAAATTTAAGATTAAACTTAAATGAAAAAAAATATAAACAAGAAACAAATATAATAGCCAAACATAAAATTTTATTTATATCATATTGTACATTTTATTTTTATATAAAAACATAAATGAAGAATAAATAGTAAATAGAAAAACTAAAAAATATAAAACAGAAGAAAAAAGAGAACAAAAACAAATATTTAAAAATATAATAAAATGATAAAAATTAAAAAAGAAAAGAAAGGAGAAAGAGACAAAATTAAAAAAGAAGAAAGGAAAAAAATATTTAAAGCTACTTTTTGTTTTGTTGCTCTAGACAAAGAGATGGGTGGGGGATAGAGGATAAAGAGAGAAAATTTGGAGGGTTAGGTTTTTGGGTTGCGCTGCCATGTGAGGACGTGTGGGAATAGATGCCGACACCATCAACAGCATCTGTGTCCATCATGGGGTTGGAAAACTGAATCAAATATCATTGTATACTGCTTACCTCGGGTATGCAGCACACAAGTTATTGTAGTATATGAGAATATCACAAAGTATACTGAAATACACCATTCTTATCATAAGTGTACTTTTAATTTTTAAATTGTTTTGGACAATTGACCGCCGTATACCTTGCTTACTGAAGGTATACCACATACTGCGAGATAGAAATATTTTATTTTTTATTTTATATTAATGTGCCACACAAAAACACACACACACACACACACACACACACACACACACACACACACACACACACACACACACAGATATATGTAATTACTAGAGTTCCATGACATGGAATGGGGATGTTGATTTTGTGGAACAAGCTAGAATGAAAGGATTATAGTTTGAGACACCTACGAACTTAATGTGGTATTATAAAGTGTATTGTTATTAACAAAATGTTATTTCTTTTTTCTCACATATTAGTAAATTATGTTTTTTTCCATAATAGTACTTATTTTGTTTTATATATTACATTTTTTTTGTGTTTTTGTATAAAAATATCAACTTTTATATAGATTTTATTCATATCAGGACAACTATGTTAATAATAACTAGGATACATATAAAAACGAGCAAGAAAATTTATATATAATGTTTTTCATCTTAAACTAATATATATATTTTTTTACAAAAACGGTATATCATGTGATATACCTATAAGTTACAAGGTGTGGTATACCTAGCGGCAACAATATTGAATACTTTGGGTTGTATAAAGGAGTTGGAGGTTGCTCCACCATTATTACTCTAGTTTCCAAATGTTGAGCAATTTGTTTGATTCAATTGGAAAGAGAAATAGGCCTAAATGCCTACTACCCCCTAAACTACAAACTTTAATTATTTGACTATTAAGTGGTCTAATGGTGTTTGGTATTGAAGGGGGTAAGTATATCTGTATCCCACAAATGAGGGACAAATGTGTAGGTTACGTTAATCCTCAAGAGAGGTTATGGTAATTTTGCAAAATTTCATCATGAATGAAAAAAATGTGAAGCATTTTGTGAATTCCAAAAAAAAAAATGAAGTAGTGGATGAAATGGGCAAAAAACGCAAGTGAATGCCATATGATGTTTTGTTGTGAAAAAACTAACATAGTTCGATCAAGTAAACTTTAGCAGTTTCACACATTATCTTTATGAAAACAAAAAAGCCACCAAGAAATTTAAGCCCAATGTGTTAATAAAATTTAATGTTTGTTCAGTTACATCTAATTTATCATGCACTTTATAGTATAAATAACTTTCATCTTACAATATGAATTCTCGTACTAAAAATCTCACCTTAGAAAACCAAAGAAAAGAAACCAAGATCCAAGAATATGGCAAGCATCAAGTACTTTTTAAGTTTTTTAGTGTTGCTTATTTTTGTTTCAACCTCTATGGCAAAAAATTATCGTGATATTATCAAAGAAAGACATTGTGATGCAACAGTAAAAGTTCATTGTGCAGATGAAATTGTTGCAACCATTTTTAGCGCAGGATTTGTCTCAAATGAATGTTGCAAGCAACTCATAAGAAATGGATTAGTTTGTCATGAGGCATTATTGGAACGTTTAGTTGATACTGTCCCTAAATACAAACTGAATGACCCACAAGAAATCCTGATAAAGAGTGTACTAGTATGGTACCAATGTTTAGATGCTGTCGGCAGGGCTTCTTAGAACTAATTTATTTATGTGTTTCACAGCATATATATATAGGACAATAATGGATCTCCACATAAATACCTTCTTCTTCTTTTTCCTCTTGTATTGGAGAGAACTCTATCTTATAGTTGTATAATTGTTTGTTGCTATTAATAATATCTTGCTTTGGGTGATACAAGGTGCTCTCACAATTTTAAGAAAAATAGATTTCTACATGTTTTATTGTATTTCTTGGAAGAAATATTTTATTTTATCTTGATTTTGTTAGGTTTTGTTCTAATTACACATTTACCCTTAATTCATAAACCTATTATTGCCCTCCCACCCATTTTTTCTCCTTTGTTACACTATCTCACATAAACTATTCAAATTCTAACCTAAGAAGTCTGAAAACATACGTATTTTCACCATTTCACAGTTAATTGTCTTCTAGTATTTTTAACATTTTTGGATAGTTAATAAGTGGAAAATTCAATTTATTTTATGTTTTGAAATTTTAAATTTCTTTCTCCAAAATGAAGTTCACTTAAAACCTAGAATAAATTCAAATAAAAGAAACCTAAAATAAACTTATATAACCATGATGGACTTTACGTTAGACCTACATTCATATAAGATAGAGCCTATGGTCCATATGTTGTTAAGCTGTTCATTGGAGGGGATGCACTTTGAGAATTTTGAAAATGTTATTTATACAATATAATTGGTAAAAGTCAAACACTAAAAAAATATAACCTACTAATTTTGTTTCATATATTTTATATACATTAAGTATTTTTTTTGTTATAGAAATGAATGGTAAAACATTATAGAATTGTCATTTTTTTTGTAATCATAAAAATGTCTTTTTGTAGTGAGCTAATTCAACTTAAATATCAAAATTGTTTATGGATCTTTGATGAAATTTTTCTTAATAGTTAATAATAATAATAATAACAATGTTCCTAACCATTTTTTCTTGGGTGCTAGTGGTTTTTAATGTCACTTAAAAGCATGTAGCTTTTTAAGAGGTTTGTTATGAAGGTCTCAATTTTTCTGAATTCCTGTAACTGGTAGTAAGTTAAAATTACTTGCTGCTTGCATTTTTATTATTGGTGAGAACGCAATAAGTTGACATAAATATAATAGTCTTTGAACTTTAATGTGGAATGGCAAGAACTTGTCCTATGCATCTCTAACCAGAGTTCGAGACACCACCTTTTTCTTTCCTTAAAAAACCCTTAACTTTTAATGTACAAAATTTTGAGTAGCAGAATGAAAACGTAAATATATGAAAATATATTCAAATTTCTAAAACAGAATTACTATTCACAACGAGTAGTATTTTGTCTTTGGACTACTTATTTTTTGGATAACGAGTTTTTGGGCCAAAAAAGAACTTGTACATCTTTACCCTAGTACTTATTGCTATCTAAAATTAGTCATAGCCATAGGAAGTGGGAAACTTTCCTTTTACTGATGCAAAAATGTTGTAGTGAACTCTCTTAAATATGAGTAAGCTATTGTACAATCTAGTGTGTGAAAAATGAAGATCTTTCTAGTTGTGAGCACCTTGCATTACAAGCTTAATAGTGTTGGAAAATAAGATTGCTAATAATCAAATGAGTCCTTAACCATGAACAATTACACAGTAGCTAAGCTAAATCATAAACAAAAGCATTCCCAAAATACATCTAGTGGCTTAAAGTTGAAGTTGCCAACACCAATACTACAGCAGCCTAGAGCATCCAAACCAAGCTATACCTTAGATAAAGGAAGAATTTGTAGAAGCTCAAAAGATAGCACATGTCCTAGCACTCTGCCTTGCTTCAACTGTTCACTAATAAAGTAAGCAAGCCAATCTGCAACACACACTTTTGCACACTTGACCTGTAGGTTTAGAGTTCATTAGCTCAAATGAGATGTCAAAGTGCTATACATAAATTGTCATTACCAGGCCCTAGGGACACTAGCACAATAAGCATGCAAGCTCAATTCCCATACCAATTCACTTAGAAAACACTCTTGAGTAACAAGTTTCCCAGCTCAACTTCAAGCTCTAGATGGATTTGCTGGAATTAGATGAGACTAACACATATTAAGAGCTAGTGTTGGCTTGATAAGAGCTTTTTCAATCTTCATATATGAGAGTGGGGCTTAAATGCTGCTTCGCTTCCTATGATTTCTTTCATTAAACAATCAAGTCCCTGACAAACTCAATTGCCTACTAATTTTACTCGAATGAAATAACCCTAAGTATTTTATTTGCTTTCCACTGAGAAAAAAAAACCTAAGAGTTTTGAATACTCCACCATCCAAGCTACTTTTCAACCCTGAAAGGCAACTCCTAGCACTTGAGGCTCTAACCTTACATATATAGTCAAATGAAGTTCACTTACGGAACCTAAAATAAACTCAAGAAAGAAAAAGCTACAATAAACTTATATCGACCATGTTGCATTGTGCGTTAGACCTACATTTAAATATGATAGATCATATGTTTTAGATGTTGTTAAAGTATTCTATGGAAAGGATGTACTTTGAGAATTTTGAAAATATTATTTATATGGTACAATTGAGAAAGCTCAAACAGTAAAAAACATAACATTAATCTTGTGTCATAACTTTTATATACACCTCAAACATTATTTAGATCATGAAAATGACAATTATAAATATCATAAAAATGTCCTGATCCAACTAATATCAAATTGATTTCTTCATTAAAGAGAAATATATGAGATCCTCATTGGATAAAATTTTCATGTTTTTTTTCAAAAAATTTTGGTATTTTCACTTTTAGTTTTAAGTTTCGGTACATTCACATTTTCAAACCAAAACAAGGCTTTTAGCAAAATCTCAAACCACAGTCACACTTTGCTACCAACATAACAAAATCTGCAGTAAATCAGATAAATTACTTTTAGGTAGTGAGATCAATAATTTAAAGGAAATGCAACAACATAAGCCTTCTTAAGACATGATGGTAAAAACCAACTTAAGGAACACAAGGTCATATACCAACTTACATACGAAAACATGCCCAAGGGCTAAAATTTGGTGCTAAAACTATTTTTTATTGTAATGAAAATTATATATAAAGAAAAGTAAAGGGAAGTACATGAGATAGCAAAACTAAATGACTAAATCATCAAGCCCAGCCTAAATCAAGAGGGAGAAATAAAAGTTTGTCTATCAATGCTAAGACTAACGAGATTAGGCCTTTGACTGAAAAGCTGATAAAGATTACGCCTCATAATGAAGTAAGATCAGTAGTTGGCTGACATTCTACAGTTATATAAATGGAGTTGCTCACTAACAAACAAAAAAAATCTTAGTGCTAAAATTGTTCTTCTAGTTACAAGTAAGCTTTAAATCCCACTTACTTATATACTTTACCAATAAACATAAGATCTTATCCTTTGATAGCCTCTTTTGCACACTAAATGAAATTTACACTTCCCAAACATATAGCCAAAAATAATCTAAAAATCTCCATTGAACCTAGTGTGCTCAAAACCATGGAAATAATCCAACCATCTTTATAGTACCCAATGCGCTCACTTGATAGCAATCTTGTTTCTGGTAATAAAGCCTTCAACATTAGCTGCCACATGACTTCCCAAAATTTGCAACCCTATGATCATATGTTAGTTCATTCAATTCTGAAGCATAATAGTAGAATTTTCAACCCAAAAACATTTTTAGAGATTGTCTGCACAAAATTCTAAAACCGCACTACACAGAAAACAACTACTAATCATGTCAT
Source organism: Aquilaria sinensis (assembly GCA_005392925.1). Lineage (NCBI taxonomy): Eukaryota > Viridiplantae > Streptophyta > Magnoliopsida > Malvales > Thymelaeaceae > Aquilaria > Aquilaria sinensis. The sequence goes on from SMDT01001924.1 coordinate 57,661, forward strand.
TCACATGAAATGGTAGACACTAAAGGAGCAATTTGGAGTAGGGTTCTTGGTCACTCTTCTTATGTGATCCGCATTGATTAACTTGAAATTTGCCTTTCCCTATCATAATTGTTTATTAGCACACCCAGATGTGGGTCAAGCCGCTCTAATGGGACAATCAATCATGGCAGAATTCATCTTTCTTGGGTTGAATGTGTCAAGCTCTAGATATGTTTCTTGCTTGTATATACAAAACTAAGAACTATGCTTTCCATGATAATTAGGAAAATTAAAATAATTAACCAATGTAGACATAATTGATAAAAACTAAGGAAACAAATGAGGTAGTACCTATAAAAAATTGATGGCAGAAAATTGTCAAAGAAAATTTTGAAAATGAAGAAATTTTCTTTAAGTAGACACCATCTTAAGATTTCTTTTACAACTTATATTTATTTAAGAGATCAACCGTAGATATAGTTTCCATGTTTATCATCATTTTCACTAAATTACATTTTCAACTGTTGGCTTTGTTCTAAAGAAAACTTTAATTTTGATGATGACAAATAATTTGTGTTATTGTGTTTAATCTCATTTTATTGGGTCAAAATAGATTTGTTAAAGTTGTGCTTAAATTCCAAGTATTTCAAGTGTTATTCAAAAAAATATGTTTTAAGTTTGATGATAAAACTTGTTTTTAAAGAGAATTTGTTAAGTCATCAAAATATATTAATGTTTAAATCAAGTTTATTTTACAAATGACAAGTGTTTCTAAGTTGCTCCCAAGTTTATACTTTAATACGTTAAACTAGTTTAATTCGAAGTCTGGAAGTGCTGTCTATTTTCTGAGTATCAGGTAACGTGTTAAACTTCAAGTTTAACCTATTATTCACAAGTCTGAAAGTTTTCCCCAAAATCCTTCGACTGGCACGATTTGAGTCAAGATTTGAAATGTGACGCGGACGAATTAAAGGATGCCACCTGGACACTGTGGCAGAACTTTTTATGACCTGTCTCTAGCCGTTTTTTACCGTTGGAGGACGAAATCGAGTTTAACCCGTTAAACTCGAAACTTAACGCGAAGTCTAGAACTTTTCCTCTTTTGCACAAAAAAATAGAGCAACGATCACCATAATTTGTGGACCTTTTCCAGACTTCCCCAGCAGGATTCCAACGTCTCTTTGGCCCCCAAAATGAGTATAAAAACATGGAGAAACACTTTGGGAACTAACTTGGCAATAAGATCAAATATTCATCATCAAATGCTCATCAAAGTCTTCATCATTTGAGAAAAGAGCCAAGTTTTGTGCTTTCACTTGTATATCTAGCTTGAGTACTATTGTGTGAGCTTGTGAGTTTGTAAACATTCAAAGTCTTAGAATTTCTTGAGTGTAGGGTGGTTTCTAGTGAGCCTTGGAGAAAACTAGAGAGTGGTTTCTAGTGAGCATTGGAGAAAACTAGAGATTGGTTGGGTGTGAACCTTGAAGAAAACACCATTGTATTCTTGATCAAGAGATAGTGGAGGAAATCTCAAGTGGGCAAGCTTGAGGAGAGGACGTAGACTCCGGTTGGTGGAGTTGAATCTCTATAAATCCCGGTGCACTCTTTCCTTGTCTCTCTTTATATTTTGCTTTATATGTTCCTTATACTTGCTTAGTTTGTTCTTAATTTTTGGTTAAGTAAATTTAGTTGTAAAATTTGATTTTGCTAAAGTTTTTAATACAACCAATTCACCCCCCTCTTGGTTGCACTTGGGCCAACAATTGGTATCAGAGCTTAGTGATTTTTGCTTTTAAAACCTTGCGGTTTCAAAATCAAAAGATCCATGGCAACCACTAGTTTTCTGCATCTTGAGGGGCAAAGCACATCTAGGCCACCATTGTTTGATTCTACAAATTTTAATTGGTGGAAAATGAGGATGGAGATTCATATGAAAGCTATTGATTATGCTTTATGGAGAATTATCAAAGATGGTCCTAATATTCCTTTAAAAGTAGTGGATGGTAAACAAGTACCAAAAGATTCAAAAGAATTTAAATCGGAGGATGATGCTATGTGCACTATGAATGCTAGAGCTATGAATATTATATATTGTGCACTAACCCCCGATGTGTTCAATTTAGTCTCTTCTTGTAATGATGCTAAGGAAATATGGAACAAGTTGTTGGTGACATATGAAGGAACTTCACAAGTCAAGGACACCAAGATGCATATGCTACTTAGAGCATATGAACTTTTCACCATGAAGCCAAGAGAGAGCATTCAAGATATGTTCAAAAGGTTCAATGAAATTCTTACACCACTCAAGTTGCTTGGAAAGGAATATACAAATGAAGAATTGGTGAGAAAAATCTTGTGGAGCTTGCCTTCTTCATGGAAAAGTATAGTTGAAGCTATTAATGAAGGTGGAAGCATCAAGACCATGCACATTGATGAGCTATTTGGGAAATTATTGACATATGAGATGAAGGAGCAAGAGGAAGAAAGGCTCAACAACAAGAACAAGTTAATGGCCTTTAAAGTTAAAGAAGATGATTCATCTTCATCTTCTTCAAATGAAGATGATTCGGATGATGTAGCAATCTTGACCAAAAAGTTCAAGAAAATTCTCAAGAGGTCGAAGAATAAGGGTTCTAGAGGCAAAAAGAATGAGATCACTTGCTACAAGTGTAAGGAGCTTGGACATCTACAATTTGATTGTCCATTGAACAAGCTAAAGAAACACAAAAATCACAAAAGAGGAAAGAAGAAACTTAGAGCTATGGCAGCTTGGAGTGATAGTTGCTCATCCTATAGTGAAAGCTCATCATCATCAAATGACACAAGTGATCAAGCCAATCTTTGCTTGATGATTGAAGAAGATGAAGTCTCTTCTAATCAAAGCTACCCCAACTTGTGTCTCATGGCAAAAGAAGAAAATGAGGTAACAAGTACTTATTCTAGTAACACATCATCATCCTCATCATGCTCATCTAGTTGTTCATATGAAGAATTATTAGATACATTTCATGAGCTTTTCAAAAATTCAAAAAGACTTGTAAAAACGGTTGATGTATTGAAGGTTGTAAATGCTTCTTTAACAAAAGACATAGATAACTTAAAGAAGGAGAACTTAGATATTAGTTTATCCTTGAGAGAAGAAATAGATGAATTAAAAAAGATAAACTTGATCTTACCCAATCTTTGTCTAAATTTGTTAAAGGTAAAGAAAACCTTGATTTGTTACTTGGTGCTCAAAAAGGAGTTTATGACAAAGCGGGAATAGGTTTTAATCCCTTGATGAAGGAAAGAAAATTTGGAAATAGATTTGTTGATGCATCTACATCCTCATCTAGTTCTTTTGTAACATGTTACGCTTGTGGTAGAAAAGGATATTATTCTTATGAATGCATAGCTAGAAGAGAAAAAGTTCCTATTGGCTATAAATTGGTATGGGTTCTTAAAGGAACTAAAATTATTGGAGCTAACCCTCAAGGATCCAAAGAAATTTGGGTACCAAAAATCAAAACTTGAAATCTCATGTAGGGTGTTAGAGTATGGAGCAAGCAAAGAATGATTCTACATGAAGCTCTAAGCACAAGGGAATTAGGATTTGAAGCACAATGACAAATGCTTGAGATTAAAGCTCTAATGTGGTAACATTGTTGATTTCTTATTGGTTAATGGTAAATATTGGTGCATTGAGTTATTTGGTTGTGGTATGTTGCTTGATAAGTATATATGAGTTATTCATAAGTCTTGAAAGATATGTGATGTGTTTTATGTTACCATGATCATTGTAGATTTGTTTCAATATTTTGATGATATGATTTTGTATGAAAAAAATATGTTACAAGCCTATTAGTTGATATTTTGCTATTTTGCTTGATCTAGAAAGGGGGAATTTTTTTTTTATATGCTTGGACTAAGGGGAAGCATGCTTTCTTGTAAAAATTCCTTAAAGTTTATATGCCTTGATTAAAGGGGAGCTTATTGCATGTTGTGATAACTTTGTTTAAAAATTTTCATGATTTATTTTGTTGATATATATATCTTTTTGATTATGACTAAAAAGGGGAGAGATAAAATTGAAGAATAATTAATGAAGGGGGAGAATCATTGTTTATGCTAATTGTTTGAATGTTATATATATTTTTTGAAAGGTTAATGATTGTTGTTTGGATGTTATATGTGTTCTTTTAAATATAGTTTTGTCATCATCAAAAAGGGTGAGATTGTTGGATTTGTTCCAAGCAAATATTTAATTTTGATGATGACAAGTGTATTGTGTTATTGTGTTTAATCTCATTTTATTGGGTCAAAATAGGTCTTTTTTGTTAAAGTTGTGCTTAAATTCCAAGTATTTCAAGTGTTATTTCAAAAAATATGTTTTAAGCATTGATGATAAAACTTGTTTTAGAGAAAGAGAATTTGGTAGGTTGGAATCAAAATATATTAATGTTAAAATCAAGTTTATTTTACAAATGACAAGTGTTTCTAAGTTGCTCCCAAGTTTATACTTTAATACGTTAAACTAGTTTAATTCGAAGTCTGAGAAGTGCTGTCTATGGATAAGAAAGTATCAGTTAACGTGTTAAACTTCGAGTTTAACCTGTTATTCACAAGTCTGAAAGTTTTCCCCAAAATCCTTCGACTGGCGCGATTTGAGTTAAAATTTGAAATGTGAAGCGGACGAATTAGAACTTGGACGCCACCTGGACAGTATGACAGAACTTTGAAAAATGACCTGTCTCTATGCAGTTTTTGACGTGTTGGAGGACGAAATCGAGTTTAACCCGTTGAAACTCGAAACTTAACGCGAAGTCTGGAAACTTTTCCTCTTTTACACAAAAAAAAAAAAACAGAGCAACGGTCACCAGAATTTGTGGAGCTTTTCCAGACGACTCCAGCAGGTTTTCAACGTCTCTTTGGACCCCCAAATGTGTATAAAAACATGGAGAAAAACTTTGGGAACTAACTTGGCAATAAGATCAAAGATTCATCATCAAATGCTCATCAAAGTGTTCATCATTTGAGAAAAAAGCCAAGTTTTGTGCTTTCACTTGTATATCTAGCTTGAGTGCTATTGTGTGAGCTTGTGAGTTTGTAAACATTCAAAGTCTTAGAATCTCTTGAGTGTAGAGTGGTTTCTAGTGAGCCTTGAAGAAAACTAGAGAGTGGTTTCTAGTGAGCCTTGGAGAAAACTAGAGATTGGTTGGGTGTGAACCTTGAAGAAAACACCATTGTAATCTTGATCAAGAGATAGTGGAGGAAATCTCAAGTGGGCAAGCTTGAGGAGAGGACGTAGACTCCGGTTGGTGGAGTTGAACCTCTATAAATCCCGGTGCACTCTTTCCTTGTCTCTCTTTATATTTT
>SMDT01001925.1:0-64199 GCA_005392925.1 Aquilaria sinensis
GCTTCTGCTATTTCCCTACTTGCCCTTTTCTCTGTGCTTTCTCTTGCTTTTGCGGCAGAGCTGTTCTAATCAGAGCTTTTTCCAGCAACCTTTTATGACGGCGACCTCCAATTTTGGCAAGTCTTTTGGTGGGTTTTTTCTTTCCAGAGTGTTTTAATACCTCTATTTTTTTGAGCTTTTGCCGGAAGTTGTTTTCTTGCCTCTTTCCGAACTCGTTTTTCTGTCCAAAATGCCTATCCCTGAGAGCTGGCAGCCTCTTTTATCTCATCCTTGTTGCACCACCCCTAAAAAATTGGAGAGGTGGAAGAAGAAGTTCTTTCTTCCCTCTTACGCCATTACCCGGCTGCCACGATCTGAGCACTATGCTTTTTCAAACCATAGTAACGAGGTTACCATTTTCCGAGCCCAGCTGAAGGCCGGACATCTGTATCCTCCCCCGAAGATGGTTTGCGAGTTCTGCCAATTTCATGGCATTGCTGTGAATCAGCTTCCCCCGAACTCGTACTGCTATTTTAACGCCTTCCTCTGTATGTGTGGCATCTTCGGGATAAAACCCCATTTTGTAATTTTCATGCAGTACTACAAGCTCTTCGTGGTCCCGAAGGGTGGCTTCTATTTCATGCTACCTCGGGGATCCGGGAGCAAAAAATTCATGTTCACTTTTGCCACTAAGGACAGTTGGCGAGGGTGGCAACAGAAATTCTTCTTCCTAAAGATAGATGAGGCCTGGTCGTATGTTCCGACTAAATGGGCTCGGGGAAAGCTGGATGTGGACGTCGTTGATCCGAGGATACTGCTGACTCCAGAGTTGGCTCCCGTGTTCGAGGACTTCGACGGACGTATTCGCGCCGTCTCCGACTGGGCTCCCGAGGTCGCTCCGCGCTCCCTGTACCCCTTCCCCATTAACTGGAGGTTGATGACCGAAGAGGTCCTTCGGGAGCTGGGGGTGGTCAAGGAGCATGAGACTGACCTCGAGATGCCAGCTCCTGCTATCGCCGGGAAGGACTCCTGGTTGGTGCAGCTCCTTCGGGAGGAAGTTTCTTTCGAAACGCTTTTCGAAAGTAAGTTATCTTCTACTCCCTTGCAGTTTTTCCCTCGGACTTACACTGATGTCTTTTTTCTTTTTCAGAGATGGGGGACGGGACTGCTGCATTCTACAAGTCCCTTTTTTCCGACCAGGTGGAGAAGGGTGACCAGACAAAGAAGGCGGCTTCCCGAAGGCGGAAGTCTACTGGCGCTGGTCCTTCGGCGAAACGGGCAAAGAAAACTGCCCAACTTCCTCAACAAGAAATTTCCGAGGAGGCTTCCGAGGAGCCAGGGGCAGCCGAGATTCCACCGCCCGAGGCTGCTACCGAGGTCCCTGCCACTGCCGAGGTTCCTTCCGCCGACATCCCTCCCCAGAGCCCTTCCGCGCCGCTGGCCCTTCTAAAGGCTGTGGTAGAGGCTCTTTCTGCCGAAGAGCGGCGGAGGAAAAACGGCAAGGGGATTTCGACCGAGGAGCCTTAGGACTCCGAGGGCGTCGTGGTCGAAGTGCCGCCAGGTTTTTTGTTTTCAGAACAAGTATGGCTCTTTTGTTTTTCTGAAATTTCCTTTGTCTCTGACCTGCTTCTCGTTTTCGCCATGCAGGGGAGTTGCTTACTCCGAACTGGGAGGCCGAACACGCGAAGATGCGGGCCCTTCGCGATGCCAAAGTCCCGCAAGGGAAGATACCCAAAGAGCCTTTCTGGACATTCACGAAGGACATGAACTTGTACTCCGAGGACTGTCCTCAAATGGTGAAGCAGATTTCGAAGGGGGTGCTTACAGAGGCCTTCTTCAAGGTTATTGCAGCGGCCCATCCGGGCGATGACACCCTCACCGCGAAAGTTACCGAGCATGCTGCTCAGGTATGCTCTTCACACCTTTTTCCCTTCAATTTTTCCTAAGTGCTTGGCTCTTACTGACCTTATGTTCATCTTTTCGCAGCTACTGGAGTACGCCGGCTTTCTCCGAGTTCGGGTAGCCAGGCAGACAGCATTCCGAGCTTCGGCCTTAGAGGCCTTAGAAAAAGCGAAAATCACGTGCTCGGAATTGACTGCCAAGAACCAGCAGCTGGCAGATGTTGCGAAGAAAGAAGTTGCTGCCCTTCGGGAGGAGTTTCGGAAGGAAAAGGAAGACCTTGAGAAGGACTCCTCCCTGAAGATTGCTGACCTCAGCGATCAGGTGGCGGGGATGCTCGCTGCCAACCAAGACCTTCTCAAGGATAAGTCAGATTCTTACAATCTCATACGGTCGTTGGTGACTGAGAAAAACGCTCTTGAAGCCGAGGTCAAGTCTTTGAAGAAGGAGCCTGACGTGAAGAAGAGGATGAAGGCGCTGAAGAAGGAGGTTGCAGATTTGAAGGATGAGCTCGAGGACCTTGAGGTTGAGAAGGAAAAATCCGACCAAATGACCAAGGTCGCCTTCCAGGACGGGTTTTGCCTTGCTCGGCACCAAGTCCTTCAGAGGTTCCCAGATCTGGACCTCTCTTTTTTGGAAGCTCTGAACATTCCCGAGGGGCCTCGGTGGTCCTGGTAAAAAATTGAGCACCTGAACCTGCCTTCCAAAATTCCAGCGCCGAAGGTGGTGGAAAAGGGCATAGAGGCTGGTGGCTCCCGGGATGCCGAGAACTCTTTGGCTGTTTTAGGGGCCTTTTCCCCTTTTTTTTTTTCTTCATTTTTGTGCTCCTTCTTTGGGCACTTCTTCTTTGTAAGCCTGATCATTCTTAATGAATATTTTTTAGCTAAGTCTTTTTTGCAAGATTTTTCATTTCCATCGTCCCGAACAAGGTCGCTCAAGAGGCTTTTCGGAAAGTCAGAAAAATTTGGCTAACTCTTTTTGCAAGATTTTGCATTTCCATTCATCCCAAACGCATTTGCTCAAGAGACTTCGGAAAACTATTCTGCGCTTGTTGCGGCGTGTACTTTCACGAGATTTTTTCCATTTTTCCGAGCGTGGTGTCTCAAGGGACTTCAAAAAATCACATCTGCGCCTTATCACGGTGAACACCTTCGCGGAATTCTGTCTTGCACCATTTTGTACACTTAAGAATTTTTCTCAAGGACATTCTGTACTTAGGATATTTTTTGTACAACACAATCCTTCCGCTCCATCTTAAGCATACAATTTCTTCAGGGCGTCTGAGTGCCAAGTGTTTTTCAATTCTACGCCTTCGGTGTCGCCAAGTTTGTACACGCCTTTTCATACTTCGGCAAGAACCAGATAAGGTCCTTCCCAGTTCGCGCGAAGTACTCCGTGGGATGGCTTTCGGGGTGCAAAGTCAACCTTTCGGAGAACGAGGTCCCCTTTCTTGATTTCTTTTGGCCTGGCTCGTAAATTTATAGCCGCGGCCACTCTTCACTGGAAAGCTTTTCTTCTCAGCTCAGCTATTTCTCTATGTTCGATGATGAGGTCGAGCTTCGTTCTTAGGCCGAGGTCGTTTCCACCTTCATCAAATACTTGCACCCGTACTGATGGTCTAACTATCTCGATAGGGATGATGGCCTCTGTTCCAAAGACGAGTGAGAAGGGAGTCTCCCCTGTGGCTCTTCGGGGCGTCGTTCGGTAACTCCATAATACGGTTTGGAGTTCTCCTGGCCATTTCCCTTTTGCTTCCCCCAGTCTCTTTTTCAGGCCATCTTTTATGGTCCTGTTAGATACCTCCACCTGCCCGTTGCTTTGGGGGTGAGCTACTGGGGCGAAGTACATCTTTATTCCGAGGTCGCTGATAAATTCCTGGAATCCTTTGTCTATGAATTGGGATCCATTATCAGCCACTAGTACCCTCGGTATGCCGAATCTGCATACGATGTTCTTCCATACAAACTTTTGCGCTTCTTTCGCCGAGATAGTTGCTAGCGGTTCTGCCTCGACCCATTTGGAGAAATAGTCTACTGCTACCACGCAGAATTTCACGCCTCCGGGCGCTGCGGGGAGTGGCCCAATAAGGTCTATACCCCAGACTGCGAAGGGCCAGGGATAGTCAGCCGAAGTTACCATTTCCGAGGGTCTCCGGGGGGTCCTTTGAGAACTCATAGAACAGCTGTGAGTCTCGCCGAAGGCCCCGTGTCATGGCGAGGATGCGTATTTCGGGCCGGAAGTCCGGGACGCTTAGAGCTTCCCTGTTGAATCTTTCGACATAGTCTCGGATGGTTTCTCCGTTTCTCTGCCCTATGTCGAACATTTGAACAGGCATCTTCGCCGTTGGCTGGCTTCCAATAAATTGTTGCGCGAAAGCCGTAGACAACTCCTGGAACTCAGTGATGGCTCATGGGGGCAATGAGTTGTACCACGCAGTTGCTGGTCCCGTGAGGGTGACCTCGAAGCATTTACACATGGTAGCGTCGTCAGCACCATGCATTATCATGCTGCGTCTGTACTTGGTCAGATGAGCCTGCGGATCAGTGCAGCCATCATAAATCTCCAGCCGAGGTACCCTGAAGTCGCCTGGCATGGCTGCCTCGGCCACGACTGGGGTGAATGGGGACCCATCTTCGCAGAAGGCTCCCGTCAGCCTGTCCCAGACGGGTTTGTGAGCTACCTGCTTTTCCACCCTGTCTAGCCGTGCTAGTATCCTTTCCATGAGAACTGTGGCGTTAGGCTCTTCCTCTGGGAAAGGAGATCATCGGCGCCTCTTCAGGGAGCGACTTTGGTGCTGAGGAGACAGGGACCTCACCTCTGGTGACGAATTCCTTCGCTGTGAGACTTTCGGTCGCTTGGACCCAGTTTGTCCCACAGGCCGTTTCCCAAGGGGTATATTCTCCGTAGACGACTCTTCGCGTGGGTCTCCGCTTCCCGAGCTGCGATGAGTCGATCTCGGGCTTTTCTCTCGAGGGCGTGCAGGTGAGGGAGGTCTTTGGGCCTGTACCTGCTGTGACCACCTTCGGTCGATCTGCTGTGTCATTTCGGCCACGAACGAACGCTGAAACTCCCTGATAAAGCTCATAGTGATTACTAGAGGGCGGTCTTCCTCAGGCGCAGAAGTCCCTAGGAGTGTTTGCTCAGCAGCCGGTTGTGTCTCAGGCGCGGACGGAGACCTCGGGAGTCCCCTGTCCTAAGAACGCCGAGTTTCAACGACGGCGATCTCAGAGCGGGTTCCCACAGACAGCGCCAAATGATGCCCAGGGGCTTCATCGTTGGTAGTCATGGTGACTGACGGAGGGACTCCCGGAGAGGAAGAACGCCTGGTGGCCGGTTTGCCCAAGGGAGAGTGCCTGAGATGTTCAGAAAAAGTGGGTTAGGAGGTCTCCGGAGCGATTTTCCAGGGAGGAGCCTCCGACGCCCAAGTCAGTGGTGCTGAGAGAAGGCGGAGGAAATAGCACTGAGGGGTTCAGTGAACTCGCCTGGTCGTATTTTCTCAGAGTGAGGAGTCAAGATATTTGCCAGCCGTTTGCCAGGGTGTATTCCCTGGTATTTATAGAGGTGTCCAGCCCGTTCAGATCGTGACACGTGTTCGGTCGGATGTTCTCTGAATGTCTGGGCGTAGAGGACAAGTAGCTGGTGGCAGGCTTCCTTGAGCCCTGAGCCGAGACGGGCTATGATGTGACTTTGATGGCGTCGACGTGTCAGAGCGCCGTTTGAGGTGGCTTGTGACGTCTGTGGGTGACATGTCAGAGGCTTCCTTAAATGCTCCTGCCGTACTCCCGAGGTTCCTGGGTGAGGTCGTCCTCTAGTACAGACCGTGCCACTTCGGGAAACATGCCCCCAGTTCGGAGGTTCCCAGATTCAGGGAGTTCCGCCTTCGGGAAGATCATGCTCGGCCCGCACTAGCTGGTGCCACTTTTCCGAAGGCGGTCTGTTTACTACCTCGGGGGGGCTAATAGTATCCTCAAGTTCCCTGGCGTGCCGAGCTCGTGCTCTTCGGCTTTTCTCCGAGGTGTGTGATCCCACCTTTTTCCATGTAGCGCCAGATCTCCTGGCCATTCTGGTGGCAGGGAGTTCAGCAAGGTGGAGGCGATAGTCCTTCGGCAATCACATCATATGCAGATTTTGTATTCCAAGGGTAATAGTGGCTGATAATGGCTCCCAATTCACCAACAAAGGATTCCAGGAATTCATAACCGACCTCAGAATAAAAATGCACTTCGCCCCAGTGGCCCATCCTCAAAACAATGGACAAGTTGAAGTGTCCAATAGGACAATAAAGGATGGCCTGAAAAAGACGCTAAAAGAAGCAAAAGGAAAATGGCCGGGAGAGCTCCCAAGCGTGTTGTGGAGCTACCGAACCACTCCAAGGAGAGCCATGGGTAAAACACCCTTCTCACTCATATTCGGTTCAGAGGCCATTATTCCTGTAGAAATTACCCAACCATTGATTAGGGTACAGGTGTTCGACGAAGAAGGGAACAACCTTGGTTTAAGAACCAAGTTAGACCTCATGTAAAGAGTAGCCGTCGCTACCAACCTACATGTAAAGCGAAAAGGAATAAAAAAGGGAGACCTCGTTCTCCGAAAAGTTGAGTTCGGACCCCAAATACCATCACATGGAGCACTTTACGCAAACTGGGATGGGCCCTACTTGGTTCTCGAAGAAATTTAACCGGGAGTGTACAAGCTTGGTGATACTGAGGGTGGAGAATTGAAAAATACATGGCATTCGGATTCTTTAAGAAAATTCTAAACTTAGAAATTTCTAAGGAAAAGGAAAATTTGTATTATTCTCCCCGTAGGTAACTGACCGAACATGGTGTAATGAGATTTTTTCTGAAAGGTATCTGAGCAAATACATCGCGAACATGCCCGCTCCCGAACAATGACAACATCCGATACCGAGGTGGAAGGCTGAACATGGGCACGCTGAAGTGATAAGCTCGTAAAAATGACCAGCCTTCGGCAAGCGTACGACGTTAGTTGGCACTAAAGGCGTTTATCCCCTAAAACGCCTAGAGGGACACTTGGAAAAAAAATTTTAGTCATGCAAAAACACCAAGGAAGCATGACTGAGGATGGTTATTCCCAAAGATAGGTGTTTCCCTCGGTCGAACATAGTTCCCGAAGGAGAATTTCCCTAAGTGCATGGCTGGAACTTAGAAATTTTTTTGAAAATAAATGCTATGTATACTGAAGCTGGTCATCCGAGCATGTATATTACTGAGCCATACCTTTGTATAGAAAACATTGATCAGACATGATTCGAACAAAGGCCAAGTTTCGCAAAAGGCAGCGCTTTCTGAAGAAGCACTAACCGAATACAACAGAGTTTGAAGAAAGCAAATTTTATTAACACTGAAAAAAAAATAATACAACAGATGGATTACAGAAGGGAAAGAAGAAAAAGAAGGCCTATTCATGATCATGAGCATCCACCGATTCCTCACCATCCTCGGCCTCCACACCTTCGGAATCTTTATCAGTAGATCTAGGTGCCGAAGGTAGAATAGCAAGAGGTTGAAGAACGCCACCCTTAACCACTACCAAGATGCCCATTCGGGGATGTCCAGGGCTGCCAAGAAGGAGAGGTCGAGATCTGGAAATCTTGATAAGACTTGGTGACGGGCGAGGCAGAAGCCGTCTTGATAAGACCTTTTGGTTGCTTGGTTGAACTTAGCCTTCTCCACATCCAAATCCTCCAGATCTTTTCGAAGCTCCACGATCTCCTTCTCCAGCTTCTTCTTCTTCTTCTTTCCTTCCTTCTTCAACCTCTCGACCTCGGCCTGAAGCTTAGAGTTGAGAGCGAAGGCCTTTGTCACTTGGGCAGCTGTGTCGTCTTTCTCCTTCTGAAGAACCTCGTTGGCCAAGGTCAGAGCTATCAACCTCGCTCTGAAGTCTGACATCTTTGCAGAGAAGTCTTGGATAAGCTCCCATTGGCTTTTGAGTATCTCTTCCTGAAGATTGGTTAGATCCTCCTTGGCTATTTTATTTAGCTCACCATACTTAACGACAGAGCTAGCCAAGAGTTCATTGGACTTCGCAAGAGACTCCTCGGAGTGACTCCGGACCGAAGTTTGCTTGGCTGCCCAAGCCCGATAATACCCCGTGTATGCCAAGAGCTACAAAAGGGAGATCCTGAGTAAGGAACATAAGGCAAACAAAAAATCACTAAGTATTAAAAGGGTTGGAGTTTACCTGGGCAGCCTGCTCGGTCATCCTCGCGGAGAGGATCTCTTCATTCGAACACTCCTCAATCAGAGACTGAAGAGTGGCATGCATGATGACACCCATCGCCATCTGAGGAGCCATCTTCTGGCTATCCTCGGAGACCAAGTTCATGTCCTCCATGAACGACCAAAAGGGCTCCATCGGAACCTTCCCCTTTGGGATATTAGCATCCCGAATGGCCCTCTTTCGGGCGTGATCTTCCACACAGGGAGCTTGCACTGCTTCGCCTGCAAAATCTCACCGAAGTTCCATCAGTATGTTATCCCTTAGCCACTCGTCTATAAGATCTAAAACCCAAAAATTCCCAAGCTCATAGAAGAATGGCTAAGGGACAAACCTGGTGGAAGCTCCACGTCATCGGCCTCGGAGTCGCTGACTTCAAGGACCTCATCAGGGATGTTTTTGCCTTTCCTTTTTCTTTGCTCCTCTACCTCCTCGGCCGAAAACCCCCCAACTGAGGTCCCCAAAGTCTCCACCACGGTGCTAGGACTAAGGGGAGTGGAATGGATGGCTGGTTCCGAAGGTGGATCCTCCCGAACGTGGGTCTAGTCCTCAGTCCCTACTTCATCCTTAGGAGGCGGGGGAATGAGGTCCTCCTTCGTCTTCTTCAGCATCAGAGCCGATGATCCCCCAGAAGGCTTCTTTCTCTTCGCTACCGCCTTCTTTCGGGTCTGCTCCCCCTTCTCAGCCTGACCGAGGAAGAAGGACTTGTATAAGGTAGCAGATATGTCACCCATCTCTGCAAAAAAAAGAATATCAGTGTAAGCACACAGAGAGAAATGAAAAATTTGGAAAAGAACTTATTCTCTTGAAGGACCAAATATGTGAGTTTGCCCCGAAGGGGCATTACCAACCACGACTTCTTCCCATCAAAAAGAGGCTTCGGCATGTTTAGGTCGGTAACATGCTCCTTGATCACCCCTAGTTCCTGAAGGACCTCTTCGGTCATCAAGTTCCATCTGATTGGAAAGGGGTACAGGGAACGGGGGGGACCTCAGGGTCCCAGTCCGCGACAATCCGAATACGGTTTTCGAACTCCTTGAACTGGGCTTCTAATTCTAGTGTTAGCAGTTTTCTGGTGTCAACTACATCTATAGGCAAAGTCCCCCACGCCCAATTGGTTGGAATGTGCTCCCACTGGTCAGCCACATTCAGGAAGAAGAACTTCCTTTGCCACCCTCGCCAATTATCCTTCGTGTTGAAGGTAAATGTGAACTTCTTACTCCTAAAACCCCGAGGAAGCAAAAAATAAAAGTCACCTTTCGGGACGGGGTGGAGTTTGTAGTATTGCATGAAAAAAATAAAGTGAGGTTCTATCTTAAAAACCCCGCACATGCAAAGGAAAGCATTCAAGTAGAAGTAAGAGTTAGGAGGAAGCTGATTCATGGCTATGCCATAAAATTGGCAGAAGTCGTAAATCATCTTCGGCGGAGGAAACAGAAGTCCGGCCTTCAGTTAGGCCCAAAATATAGTAACCTCGTCTGAATTATTCATGTAACTGAACAGGCCAGGAGTACGTAGCCTGGTAATCGTGTAAGAAGGAAGAAAGAATTTAGTTGTCCACTTCACTAACTTCTCTAAAATGGTACAACTTGGATGAGAATTAAGGGGAGTCCAGCTCTCGGGGACAGGTTGGACAGACATAAGCAGAACTAGGGTAGACATTCAGAAAAGGGAATCTTAACTTTGGAAAGTTGAGAAAAAAGAGAAGCAAATAATGCCAAAGAATGACTTTAGAAAAGAACCCACCTAGTTCAAAAAAGGAAATGATTACAGGAGAACATTGAAGAAACTGCCGGAAATCACCCGCCGCTACCACCGCCGCCGGAAAAGACAAGGAGGAGGAAAATTCGAGAGCAGGGGAAAGCAAGAGAACACAAGTGTGAAAAAATTGATGAGGAATGGAGAATTTATAGGCCAAAGGAGGGAGGCGAAGCGTCACCATAATTGCCCCTCGAAGGCGAAGAGGCATGTCTGACGAAATGGATGTGACCATTCGCCATTCACCAAGTGACATGTGTCACCCAGTGCGGGAAACGAGGGCACGCCCCTCCCAACTATTAGAACTTAAACCCTTCCCAAGGAAACGCGTCAAGCAGGCATAATGGTCCACTGACAGGCATTAAAAAGACTGGAATAGATACACTTTGACCGAAGAGACAACCTCAGGAACACCAAATTCCTCTCCCGAAAAGATAATTGCCACTATCTCGACAAGAACAGATGTTCTAGGTCAAAGAGACTCTCATCCAGAAGAGGTGACTTCGGTCATTTCAGGGTCCGATCAGCCCTCCGAAAGGTTCCATGACTAGCTCGCGAAAGATCAAAAGCCGAAGATATATCTTCGGCTCTCCGAGGGGGGCATGTGATAGCCAAAGGGCTATTACCCTTCAAACCCCCAAGCTCTGATGAGCACCACCCTCGGTAAAAATGAGCATTACCCTCAGATCAGACGAGTGCCAACCTCGGAAAGAGAGGGCCCGCAGTCCTTGACCCCCTAACCTCGGTAATCCACCATCACCCTCAGAGAATAACAGGACTGACCTCGGGTGTACGGTGCGCTACCACCCGTGGTAAGATGACCTAGCCAACTTTGGGAAAAATAGACTCACCATCCTCGACGAGGGAGAACTTCTCCCAAAAGTGCCCCGCTCCACCGAAGAATTTATCCTGACAGCCCTCAGTGATGATATCTAGCCGAATGGGGCCTCCTATTCCAAGAGGGTCTCATACCCCGAAGGGGTCTTATGGAGATAAGACAAAAACAGTTAAGGAGCCTCTAACACAGAGACCTTGCACGTGCCCCTGACACACAGACCTCCCACGGCCCTAACTCCTGGCCAGAACAACCTATGCCCAGCTGGAGGTCCCCCATCCCCGAAGATACAGACCACACCTGACCCAACATGTGTCATGATCTGAGCGGGCTATGTAAAACAGACTTCTCCTAATGCTCTCCCATAAATACTTAGGGAACAACCTTGGTAAAGACACAGATAGAACTCTCTCTACTCTTGACTCTCCACTCTCTGCACCTTACTTGCTTGCTAAATACTGACTTATGCGTTGAAGGCTCCTTCCCCGAAAACACACTCCGGGGACCTCCTAACCCCTGTTCTTATGAGCGTTTCAGGCAATCTCATGCCGGAAGTCTCCTTTACCAGCATCTCCATACCAGAGGTCCCTCTCAGGCCTACCATGTCGTACAATGAAGATGCTGCTGGGCATTAGTTGTATTGGACTAGAAACCATAAAACCTTGCAAAAGAAGCAAACCTAGTCAAAATAAGTTTTGAATACACGGTTTCAACACTCTTCCACACTAAATCCAGTGGAAAGTGCCCAATGTGTTCTAAACCTTTCCTTAGCTAAATAATATCTAGGAAACATGAACTAACTAAGAAAAATAAAAAAAAATTACTTGGGAATATGAAAATGCCGAGGTAAGGCTCCAAGGTGGCTTTCGAGTGCACACTTAGAGTTCTTTAGGTTTTGGCTTGGCCTCCGTGTTCCAACTACTCTCTTACTTTCTTCATCTTGAATCCCCATAATGTTGAGTGAATTGAAGTTTTGAGTCCTGGACATGTATAAGTTGGCCACATGTTGAAATGGTGTAGGAGAGCTCTAAGTAGGCCTTCAAGTGCTCTATAATGAGGGCTGGAAGGGCTTCTTGAGTCTTCTTAGCTCTTTTCCTTGTGAGAGTCCTATGCTTATCTCCAATAAGTCTTTAGAAGTCTTAGAAGCCTCTGAGCTTGATGGTCCTCCATCACTAAGAATTTTCCTTCAAATCATATTGCAATTCCATGTATTGATGGACAGATCAGGTTTAGTTTCTTAATTGGACTTAGTCTCTTAATTACAGATTTGGGGTTAGTTGCCCAAAGACCGATGAATTTAACTCCAGTGGGCATATTGGATATCAGGCATGTCCTAGTATGGTATTATAAAGAATAAAAAAATGATTCTTTTGCTTTTCAATAGATCAATCAAAATAGTTTCCAACAAAATAAGCAAAACATAAATCAATTGGTAACAAAATATTTTTAACAAAATAACAAAAATATAAATTATCGTATATAAGTTTTTTAAATTATCATATGAATAATTTAACTAGTTAATCATACAATTATCAATTTAGTAAATTTGATTAATCCACAAGTATGGTGAGATATAAAAAATTTTAAATGAAAGAGTCATTTTGCTAAAATTGAAAGTTAGGACTGAAATTGTGATTTACCCTAGCACCTGAATGACCAATTTGCATTATTCTACAAAGTTTGATGACTTATAATACTGAGTCAAAATTAAAAAACCAACACATGTGAGTTTGCAAAATTGGAGGAGCACTGATGCATTTACCCAATTTGCTTGTAAGTAGATAACATAAACAATGCCATGGGCAATTCCAGAACCACCAAAATCTGAAGGCACATAGAATTGAGAAATAAAAATAAAAATTTATGAATAAATGCTTATTGAAAAAAATTATAAATTAAATATGGATCCACTTGTTCAAGTGGGTTTCAGTTCCTGGTCGTTTAAGATATTTGGATTTTGTCCAAAAAAGCCTTAATTAAAATTTGCCCATAAGGTTTAGGTGATATTACACTTTGTCTTTGCTGTTTTAGAAACATACATTTTGTCTTCTACCTTTCTTACACTATCCGACAACAACATTAGAGATCTTAAATTTAAACTGTATTATAGTTATCTCTTAATAATTTTAGTATGTATGGTACTTTTTTATAGTTAATGGATATTTTAAATAATCAATTTTTTCTTTTCGTAAATGTAAAACAGTTTCTTTTAAGAGGATAGAGTGTAAGGCAAGTGCAAAGTATATATTTCTGAAATAGAAATTGTAAAGTGTAATGTCACCTAAACCTATGCGTAATTTGTAATTAACCAAGAAGAAAAAAGAAAACAAACCTATTTGCATTAGTTTGATCCTTATAAATTCTTCTTGGTAAAAGAGGGATAAATATGGTAGTACTTAGGAGGTAACTCTTTTTTTCTTTTTTTTAGCCATCTGCACTACATGATGAATGCAAGATAGTGGTTGACATTTCAGTCGGATTTCAGTCACTATATAGTTCAAAACCAACTGCCCAGCGACTAAAAAAAGATAATCACATTTTTCCAAATCGCAAATATTTGTGACTAAATATCGATAGAAAAAAGCGACTAACAATATCAATCAAAATTCAATCACTAATTTGCAACTGACTTTTTCAGTCACTATAGTGGCAACTGCTTTTTTAGTCGCAATTCAATTGTTGTATTGAGTGATTTTTCTTCCAAAAATTTACATTATTATTTAATATAATTGTTGTTTAATTAATATTATTCAATTTAATTAGTTATTTATTTTTTATTTAATTGATAATTCTTTATATGAATATTAACTTACTTTAATTGTTAACAATAAAATAATCAAATAGTGAAATTTAAATTTAAATAAAATATGTTTATATTAATGTAAAATTTAATATATATACCAAAATATGAAATTAAAAAATTTACAAAATTCAAAAATCAGATCTGGAAAAGAATTCAAAAATTTTAAAATTAAGATCTGTAGGAGGCGGAGGCGGACGGGAGGGGTGGAGGAGTTCTAGGTGGATGAAGGTAAGGCCGAGAAGACCAAGGAGGTGGTGGCGGGGCCATGAAGGAGACAGAGGAGGTGACGGTGGGAAATGATGGATGGGCAGGCCGAGGAGGCAACGGTGAGGAAGCTGGGGAGACTGATTCAGACAGTGACAACAATGAGCGACGAGCAAGCTGAGTAGATGATGACGAGGTGAGGTGGACAGGCAAGGCAAGAAATGATGATGCAGACAGCGGGGCGAGGTGAGGCGAGAAATGGGGCGAAACCGACACCATTGGCAATGCGGATGGAACATGAAGGACGAGAGTGAGAGACAAGTAAGAGGGTTAAGAGAGATGAAAGAGGAAAGCGAAAAAGGAGAGTGAGATGAGAGTGAGATGTTTGAAAGGGATGTAAGACAGTCGAGTAAGTAGAAGGGAAGTAGTTGGAGCAACTGAACTTTGCCAGTAGAGGTTCAGTCGGGTTGTAGTCGGAGTTCAATCGCAAAAGTCATGAATGCAGTCGTAGTTTAGTCAAAATTCAGTTGCTATGTTGATCATTTTTTCATTTTTTTCTCTTTATATTTTCATGGATACAAATACACGCACACACACACACACACATATAGTACAAATATAAACATATGTATATACGAATATAACTATATATATATATAGTATAATCATAAATATGTGTGTGCACATACAAGAATATAATTAAATATGTGGTACAATCATAAATATATGTAAGTTCATGAAATTTCCTCCATATACATAATTTCCAAAATTAAAATTAATAAAGAAATTATATCATATACAAGAAAGTAAGAATCATAATAACAATTCTTATATCTTAATAATTAATTAGACTCTAAACATGCAAATGCTAAATTAACCCTTAAACCCTAAAACCCCCTAAGACCTTAAAACCCCAAATGCTAATTCTATATCCCTAAATTGTAAACCTTAAATCTAATTATATACCATTAACCCTAATCCCTAAACCCTAAATATAAAGCCTAAACCTTCAATCCTAAATCTTAAACCATAATTAAACCCTAAAATAGATGTAAACCCTAATGACATACATACACAAAAACCTTAAACCCTAAACCATAATTAAACCATAAACTCTAATTTCATATACCCCTGAACCCTAAACACTTAATAGAAACCCTAATTAAAACTAAACCCTAATTAAACCCAAAACCGCAATTAAAACCTAAACACTAATTAAATCCTAAACCCTAAACCTAACTACCATTAACCCTAAACCCTAAATACAAACCCTATTAATTAAGCCCAAAATACTAACCCTAACTACCATTAATCCTAAACTTTTAACACTAAATACAACCCTAAACCCTAAGTATACCATAAACCTTAAAATACAAACCCTAAACCCTAAACCGTAATTATACCCTAAACCCTAAATACAAACCCCAATTAAAACCTAAACTATAATTATACCCTAAACCCTAAATACAAACCCTAATTAAAACCTAAACCCTAATTATACCCTAAACCCTAAATACAAACCCTATCAATTAAACCCTAAACCCCAAACCTAATTACCACATTAACCCTAAAACCTAAACCCTAAATACGAAGTGATATGATCAAGGAAAGCACACTTAATGAAGGCAAGGACCCATTGAAGGTTTCTAGTGGACCCATGACAAGGAAGAAGGCTAAGGAGCTCACTAGTGCACTACAAGCTTTTGTTTCAAGCTTCTTCATAGAGGATGGACATGCCACTTCACAAGGAGCTGCTGGGACTCTCAAGACACCATATGGAGATGATGGACATGCTTGGTACTCAGTCCTAGAGTGCCTAGACAAGTCACAAAGCAACGACACCAAGGACACCACTCAAAGGGCACCTTTTGAGCCCCCTTAAGTGTTCTTGATGCATTTTGTGTCTACAAGCTGGGTTTTTGAGCTCTAACTTCTCAAGACCTCTTTCCGACACCTAATAGGATTAATCATTCCACTGGAACTCAAACATTCAAGCTTGGAGCTAAAGATATAAGTGACAACCCTAAAGAGCCCAAAAGTACACCCGAGAAGACCATTTGGGGGTTTTTGGGGTCAAACTTGTATTTTTACTTTATTTTCATTTAATTCCTATTTATTTACATTATTTACGGTGTTATTTAGGCTATGGAATTAATTCAGGTCAATTAGGACAAGTGGCATATGCTGCATACCTTAAACATGTGTTAAAAGGGTATAGGAATCCTAGTTTGACTAGTTTTCTTAAGTCTTTTGTACCTAGGTTTCCTATGTGACTTGGGCTGCTAATTTTGCTGAGTTTTTACCATAGTTTAGGCCTATAAATAGGCACTTATTTTGGTTGTAAAAGACAGCTTTCAACCGAAATAATATTGCTACTGTGGAGAGATTTCTCTTTGGTTCTTGGCGGACTACCTTGGTGCACAAGTGTTCTTGTGTTCTTGGTGTTTTTATACTTATTGTTTCTAGTCACAGGTTGATTAGGGGTAGGGGGTCTTAAAACCCAATCTCTTTGATGTCTTGTGGAGCTTGAAAAACATCTTGGGCGCGTTTCATGGTCTTTATATCATTAGGGTTCACATCACAAAGCCTAATTAAACCCTAAACCATAATTAAACCCAAAACCCTAAATACAAACCCTATTTAAACCCTAAACACTAAACCTAATTTATACCATTAATCCTAAACCCTAAACTTAATTTATATATACCATTAACCCTAAATCCTAAACCCTAAATGCAAATCCAATACCCTAAATTTCAATATCCTAATACTTAATTAAAAACCCTTAAACCATCTTAATTCTATATATATATCCCTAAACCCTAAAAAAATTCTCAAACCCTAATTAATCATAAAAGGGCTCTAAATTAATCCTCAAATAAATCTCAAAACCCTAATATATATATTAAATTGATTCAATTAATACCCTTAGCCCTATTCTAATTTCAAACCCTAAACCTTAAAGAAAAATATCAAACCCTAAATCTATGCCCAATACCTTTAACCCCTCAAAAACTCTAAATCCTAATTCTATATCCCTAAATCTTAAAAAAAAATTGCAAACCCTAAAATAAAAAAAAAACCTAATACACATATCCTAAACTCTTAAAAACCCTAAACCCTAAAAATCCAAAATTTCTAAATCAACTTAGCAACTAAAAAGGTGACCGGGCAAATTAGACACCTGAAAAGCAACTAAAGAACGACTACAGTAAAATCTCTTAAACATTTCCGACTGAAAAGGCGGCTAACATTTATGCGACTGAAACTTTCAGTTGCAAATCAATCACAACAAAAAGCGAACCTTTTTAATTCCAACTGTTTACCAACTAAAATGCCTAGCGACTGACTTTCAGTCGCCATTTTTAGTCACAATTTTGCATTCGTTTTGAAGTGCTGCAAGATTGCAGTTCAATTATCATTGCTAATGTTTCTGTGAAAAAAATAGTAAAATACACAGCAATCACAATGAATAAAAAACTCCTAAATTTCCTTCAGGATAAAAGTAGGAAAAAGGTTGATAGAGAATTTTAAGTGTTGTGCAAGGAATTAATTTGAACAAGTCATTGCTCAAATTAGTATTATTATTATTGTACTATATTTTTTTTTATAAATTAATAGTATAATCCAACTAAAAAATGAAGAGTAATTTTTTATGGGTACTACTAAACTACTTGAGAGAGTATTATTCAGTCTAACATAGAAAATTGAATAATAAGATGAACATATCAGAAGATTTTTGGTTTGAAGATACGCTTACTTTAAGTAAGGTTAAGTGTAACGACCATTAGATTTTAAGTAAATTACCATTCAAATAGTTGCAAGTAAATTCACCTAATTATGAGATTAAAAAGACTTAAGATGTATTTGAATGTGGAAAATGAAGAATTCAAAGATGGTATGAAAGGTGTACCTTCATTCATTGGATATATTAGCTATATACATTTCAGGCACAATATACATTTACACAAATGGTAAGACTAAAACAAGCTAGAAACATTATCTATAACAAGGGACATTATTTATAATAAAACTTCAAACTTTACTCCTTATCAAGTACAAACCCACACTTATAGACATAACAACTCCATCATTCCCCCTTAAGTTGGTGCATTAAGGTTCACAATGCACAACTTGGACAGCACCATTTTGAACTTGTCCCTGCCTAAGGCATTGGTGAACAAGTCAGCTAATTGTGTGCTAGTCCATATCTTCCTTGACATTATCACATCATATTGGATCCATTCTCGAATGAAGTAGTAGTCCATTTTGACATGCTTATTTTGTTCATGAAAGGCTAGGTTCATAACAGTGTACAATCTTGTCCGATTGCCATAAAACAATGTCGTAGCTCATGTCTAAAGTGCTTGCAAGTTAATCAACAACTACCATAACCATAGGACTTCACTAGCAATCGTGGCCATTGCTTTATACACTACTTTTGCCGAAGATCATGCTACGATAGATTTTCTCTTTGGTTTAGATGAAATTGGCAAATCTCCTAACATGATGAAGTAACTAGTGCAAGGCCTTCTTGTTGTCTAATAACCACTTAGTCAGCATCACTATATGCTTTCAAACATAGGTGTCCTGCAGTTGTTAGTAGAATCCCTTATCTAGGCCAAAGTTTAGGTATCATAAAACACATTCAGTAGCTTCCATGCAAGCTTCTCTTGGCTCTGTGTTAAATTAGCTCAAGATGTTCACCTCAAAAGCTAAGTCAAGTTTGGTGACATTCAAGTAAAAAACCGTCCGACTAACATATTGTACCTCATTATATCTTTACATGGCCTTCATCACTAGCATGCAATTTGCAATTTTGCTCCATTAGAAAGGCACTAGGCCAACAAGCTTGCATGTTTGTCTCTTCCAAAATGTCTAACACATACTTGCATTGACTAAGCACTAAACCTTCTAGCATTCTTGCAACTTTGATGCCTAGAAAGTACTTTTTAAGCCCCATAACCTTAATGCTAAATTTTGTATTCAAATGATTTTTTACTTTTTAAATCTTCACTTTGTTATTTCTAGCAATAATGAAGTAATCAACAATAATTAAAGTTGTCACAAGACTATCACTCTTTTTATGAATAATTAAAGAATGGTCAACCTTTGTTTGTAAAAAAGTTCCAATCAGAGCAACTATAAATTTATGCTACCAATCTTGTGAAGCTTGTTGCAAGCTATATAGCGACTTCCTTAATTAGCATAATACCTTCTCCAACTCCTTTGCAAACCCTCGTGGAATGTGCATGTAAACTGTTGGGTTTTGGGACCCAAACAGCGCAACAAAATTTAACTGAAATGCTCCAGGATCAAAGTGAAACAGGGTAAACCGGGTGTTCGAAAATTTTCATACCTAATTTTCGGTTGAGATCTCTCACTCAACTGTAGAGTCGAATCACAAAACTTGAATAGTTGACGTATTCAAGCTCTCTATGGTATCCACATGAACCTTTCGGGATCACCATGCTTCAACCACGTCCCAGCAGATGCGCTTTTTTTGCACTCGCAGTGCTAGCTTGCGTCCTCCAAGGAATTGCAAGAGAAGAGTGCAACTGTCCTTTTTGGGAGGCTAGGGCAAGAAAGCTACAAATTTCTCACTAAAAGTTGTATTTATAGTGAGACTCAACTTCTAGGCCTAATGGGTTTCAAAGCCCTAATCCAATTAGGCTTCAATTTCGGGCTTAATAATGGCTCAACTTTTGGGCCCATTATTGATACAAAATTATTGTGAAACCATAACCCAAATAATTAGCCCATGCACTCTAATGATCCAAATAGCTCTATGTGTGTGACCTAATAGGCTCTTACCATGTTGGCAATGATCATAAATCACATTTATGATCATAAGCAATGAGCGGTGTCTAGCAACACATCATTGCTACCCAAGTGACAAGACTGTCAGTGATTTGACTAAACCTTTATGATCATCATAGATATATGTCATTGTCCCTTTGTCCAAGATATCAAGACTAAGCACGAGACATGGAATGTGTCACTCTCGTATAACCCAATCTTTGGTTTCTTGATTACCAAGTAGACCAACTTAAACTGATGACATTGATATCGTATATCAACTCATCCGAGCATGGCCATGCATTTTCTAAGTCTCACTCTATCAAGGGGCCCGAAGATATCACTCCCATTACATAGGAGGGAAAAATCTCATCTTGATCATACAAATCCCTCCGCATGATATGTGGCATATCCAATGACCTCCTTCAAGTTCACTCAGTTACGAGCAACAAAGGAAAATATCAAAGTATGTGACTCACATGTAGGGAACCTTGATGATCTTAGGTCAAAGGACTACATATACCATGATCACTATGAGAATCACTTATGACACTCATATAATGATCCATGTAGTGTTCTCATGGTGGGTCGGTCCAGTATACAAGTTCTCCAACTTGTACCCATATGTAGTCTACATATCTCATATTAGTCTCCACATATGCTAGTCGTTATGCACTATTACAACCCGATCCACAATAATACTAGACCAGGGACGTTTGAGAATATCATTATTCTAAGGTTACAATTATGTTTATTACGTTACGTAGAAACAAAACAATAAACATAATTGCTGGATTAATGCCTTAATAAAATATCATTACTCAATGTGCAAAAATACAATCATCTCATGATTAGCTTTTGGGCACAACACTAAAATAAACCTTATATTCTAAGTTGTCATGGAGAAAAACATTGTTAACATTGAATTGATAGATGTCTCATTGTTTTTTATTGTTATTGCTAGTAGGCATCTCACTATCACAAGCTTTGCTATTGCAGCAAAGGTTGCATCAAAATTGATCCTTTTATACTTGTGTGAATTCCTTTACCACTAGGTGTGCTTTATATCGTTCCACTTCTCCATTGGCCTTATACTCTATTTTATAGACCTACTTGGATCCTACAGCATTGGTCCTAGTGTTAATGGCTCTAAGGTCCACAATTTATTCTTTTCTAAAACATCAATTTTCTTCTTCATGGCCTCTTTCCAGTGTTCATGCTTTGCAGCTTCAAAGTAGGTTTTTGCCTTATCATGGGAGGTGATAGCCACTAAGAATGATTTGTGTGATTGTGATAATTTATCATATAAGAAATAATGGTGTTACCCACTTCGGTGTAGTCCAATTATGGTGCCAAAACTGTGCATTTAAAACTCTCATGGCTAGTATGTTCTGTAGGCCATCAGAACAATACACTTAGTGTGCATACCCAAGTGGCCTTCTTGGGCACTATGTAAATGCATGCATATTGGACCAACCATTACACACATATTCACATTTTATGCACACCATGGTAGCAAGGAAGGAAAACACTAGCACAACTCTTAATCTTAGCTGCCACATATTAGGTAATCTTATTAAGTGTAAATGACCAACCACTGCACCTAAAACTTCTTCCAAAAAACTGTATTAATCTAGCCATGTAACCCCCTATTTTATTTGCTTCATTATCAAATAGAGTCTTTAAGCAAACCAAGGAATTTTTTTTTACATCAATAGCCCACCTATGGACCAAGTTATGGATTTTTCAAATTAGTTACAAAATTCTGACCAAATGAACAGTAACTTAGCCAACTTTGCAACGTCATATCTTTGGCTATAGGGCTCCAAATTCAGAAACTCTAAATCTCAATTCAACCTCTAAATGTTCTCTATAAGTGATTAAAATTTCATACCAAGATTCATTCTACACAGGGAGATATCGAACTTTGAGTGCAGAGTCAAAATTCTGGTCATTTTATGACCATTTTGCCTATACAAAATTTCATAAGTGTGCAAACACCTCATTCACAAGGGCTAAGCCCTCCAAGGCTATCCCATACATGTACAATACACATAGGAATTATATGCTCTTGCTTCTAGCAACTTTATGTGGCCAAAACAGAATTTACAAGTAAGCAGCCTATCATTCACACTTAGGCAGCTTTGCACCACATCACATATATAGCCAAAACATTACTCAAATGTTCACATACCTGTCTTGTTTTACATACACTACATGCACATGCATACGTGCACTACAAAATGGTCTTAAATCAGCTAAATACACACCCTAAGTTACAAGAGTTCCTGAGACATAATGGACTCCAGAAACAGGATGCTGGACAGCTCCTACATAACACAATAAGCACCATCACTAAAAATACCAAATATGCTCTTAAAATCACCAACCTTTGCAGATCATAACTAGACACAAGGAAGTTCATGTACCTAAAATTTCAGATCAAAACTCAAACAGAAAAGGTAAGTTTGAATGTGATCTTTCTACTGGACCTGAAATAGCAGAATTGAGGGGAGTAAGTTTCACTATAAAACTTAGTAAGGGAAACACTTGGTTTCTTAAGGAAATGTGACCCTCATTAAAACCTGCATCTAAAGACACTAAAACACAAAACCACAGTGCATATATACAAGATATAGCAACCAAATGCAGCAGCCATTCACAACCAACAAACACATGAAATGTGGCAGCAACATAAACCATAGGTTAGTCCATAAAACATGCAATGAACTTAAGTAAATCACTATGGAAGACCTCCTCAAGCTAATGCTTGGTCTTAGGAGGATTTTAACAATAGTTAGTACTAACTTTGAGCTCTAGAAACCCTTCAATTCGCTGCCATCGCCATGCCCTTCACACTAGGTCACAAAACCTTCAATAAGTGCACTCCCCTCTCTAAGCTTGGTTCATCAAGCTCATGGGTCTTTTCCAAGCATAGCCCTAGCTCCATGGATGCTTGAAAATGCAGTAAACAATCCACGGGAGCAAGAGAACGCTTACCTTGATGGGTATGCTAAACTTGGAGCTTGATCCCAGGTGCACTCTGTTCCTTATATGGTATCCACACGAGCCTCTCGGGATCACCACGTCCTGGTAGATGCATTTCTCTTGCTTTCACAATGCTAGCTTGCGTCCTCCAAGTAATTGCAAGAGAGGAGTACGACTGTCCTTTTGAAAGGCTAGGGCAAGAAGCTGCGAATTTCTCACTAAAAGTTGTATTTATAGTGAGACTCAACTTCCATGCCTAATGGGTTTCAAAGCCCTAATCCAATTAGGCTTTAATTTCGGGCTTAATAATGGCTCAAATCTTGGGCCCATTATTAATATGAAATTATAATGAAACCATAACCCAAATAATTAGCCCATGCACTCTAATGATCCAAATAGCTCTATGTGTGCGACCCAATAAGCTCTTGCCACATTGGCAATGATAATAAATTACATTTATGATCATAAGCAATGAGCAGTTTCATACCTAATTGTGCTTCATTGACTTCAATTAAAAGTAGTTTTAGGTTTGGAGGTATGATGGGTTTCGGGAGCCAAACAGCGCAGCGGAATTTAACCGAAACCCTCCAGGATCCAAGTGAAACGGGGTAAACCGGGTGTTCAAAAATTTTCATACCTAATTTTCGGTTGAGATCTCTCACTCAACTGTAGAGTCGAATCACAAAACCTGAACAGTTGACGTGTTCAGGCTCTCTATGGTATCCACACGAGCCTCTCGGGATCACCATGCTTCCACCACGTCCCGGTAGATGCGTTTCTTTTGCGCTCGCAGTGCTAGCTTGCATCCTCCAAGGAATTGTAAGAGAATAGTGTGGCTGTCCTTTTTGGAGGCTAGGGCAAGGAGACCTGCGAATTTCTCACTTAAAAGTTGTATTTATAGTGAGACTCAACTTCCAGGCCTAATGGGTTTCAAAGCCCTAATCCAATTAGGATTTAATTTCGGGCTTAATAATGGCTCAACTCTTGGGCCCATTATTAATAAGAAATTAAATTGAAACCATAACCCAAATAATTAGCCCATGCACTCTAATGATCCAAATAGCTCTATGTGTGCGACCCAATAGGCTCTTACCACGTTGGCAATGATCATAAATCACATTTATGATCATAAGCAATGAGCGGTGTCTAGCAACACATCATTGCTACCCAAGTGACAAGATTGTCGGTGATTCGACTAAACCTTTATGATCATCACCGATATATGCCATTGTCCCTTTGTCCAAGATATCAAGACTAAGCATGAGACATGGAATGTGTCACTCTCGTATAGCCCAATCTTTGGTTTCTTGATTACCGAGTAGACCAACTTAAACTGATGACATTGATATCGTATATCAACTCATCCGAGCATGGCCATGCATTTTTCTAAGTCTCACTCTATCAAGGGGCCCGAAGATATCACTCCCGTTACATAGGAGGGACAAATCCCATCTTGATCATACAAATCCCTCCGCATGATATGTGACATACCCAATGACCTCCTTCAAGTTCACTCAGTTACGAGCAACAAAGGAAAGTATCAAAGTATGTGACTCACATGTAGGGAACCTTGATGATCTTAGGTCGAAGGACTACATATACCATGATCACTATGAGAATCACTTATGACACTCATATAACGATCCATGTAGTGTTCTCATGGTGGGTCGGTCCAGTACACAAGTTCTCCAACTTGTACCCATATGTAGACTACATATCTCATATTAGTCTCCACATATGCTAGTCGTTATGTATTATTGCAACCCGCTCCACAATAATACTAGACCAGGGACGTTTAAGAATATCATTATTCTAGGGTTACAATTATGTTTGTTAAGTTACGCAGAAACAAAACAACAAACATAATTGCTGGATTAATGCCTTAATAAAATATCATGACTCAATGTGCAAAAAATACAATCATCTCATGATTGGCTTTTGGGCACAACACTAACAATCTCCCACTTGCACTAAAGCCAATCATCCATGTATCTAATACCGATGGACCTAGAATGGCTATCATGCTTTTGCTGCATAAGGGGCTTTGTCAGTGGATCAGCAATGTTGCTATCTGTCGAAGTCCTGCATATCCTTACATCACCCCTCTCGATGATCTCCCTGATGAGATGATAGCGTCGGAGTATGTGTTTGGATCGCTGGTGAGATCGAGGTTCCTTAGCCTGTGCGATTGCTCCATTGTTGTCACAATAGAGCTCTATCGGGTCGGCAATGCTTGGAACCACTCCAAGTTCAGTGATGAACTTCTTGATCCAAACTGCCTCCTTCGCAGCATCAGAGGCGGCAATGTACTCAGATTCTGTTGTAGAGTCAGCTACTGTCTCTTGCTTTGAACTCTTCCAGCTCACAGCACCACCACCAATACAAAACACATAACCAGATTGCGATCTAAAATCATCCTTATCGGATTGGAAGCTTGCATCGGTGTAACCCCTTACAACGAGCTCATCTTCACCTCCAAAGACCAAGAATGCATCCTTAGTCCTTCGTAAGTACTTAAGGATGTTTTTAACAGCTGTCCAATGACTCTCACCGGGGTTCGATTGGTACCTACTCGTCATGCTCAAAGCATATGAGACATCGGGACGAGTACATATCATGGCATACATGATAGATCTAATTGCTGAGGCATATGGAATCTTACTCATGCGCTCTCTCTCCTCAGGTGTACTCGGACACTGAGATCTAGAAAGAGTGATACCATGTGACATGGGCAAGAATCCTTTCTTGGAATCTTGCATGCTAAACCTCTTTAGCACCTTGTCAATATATGTACTTTGACTTAGGCCAAGAAGCTTTCTAGATCTATCTCTATAGATCCTGATGCCTAACACATAGGCTGCTTCACCCAAGTCCTTCATAGAGAAACATTTCCCCAGCCAAGTCTTCACAGACTGTAGCTCAGGAATGTCATTCCCGATGAGTAGTATGTCATCTACATACAACACCAAGAAGACAATAGCGCTCCCACTAACCTTCT
This sequence comes from Aquilaria sinensis, assembly GCA_005392925.1. Lineage (NCBI taxonomy): Eukaryota > Viridiplantae > Streptophyta > Magnoliopsida > Malvales > Thymelaeaceae > Aquilaria > Aquilaria sinensis. The sequence goes on from SMDT01001925.1 coordinate 25,504, forward strand.
TGTAGACACAAGGTTCATCTTCATTTTTGATAAAACCAAACTCTTTGATTGCTTCATCAAAATGAAGATTCCAACTTCGAGAAGCTTGCTTCAGTCCATAAATGGACCTTTGCAACTTGCACACTTTATTGGCATTCTCAGGAGTGACAAAACCCTCAGGTTGTGTCATGTACACATCCTCAAGTAGCTTTCCATTTAGGAATGCAGTTTTGACATCCATTTGCCATATCTCATAATCATAGTGTGCAGCAATAGCGAACAAAATTCGGATGGATTTAAGCATAGCAACTGGTGAAAAAGTTTCATCATAGTCAATACCATGAATTTGCTTGAAACCTTTTGCAACCAATCGTCCCTTAAAGGTAATCACATTACCATCCATGTCAGTTTTCTTCTTGAAAACCCATTTGCACCCTATGGGTTTTACCCCTTCAGGTGGGTCAACCAAAGTCCATACTTGGTTTTCATACATGGATTCCATCTCGGATTTCATGGCCACTAGCCACTTCTCAGAGTCAGGCCCTGACATAGCTTGTTGGTAGGTTGTGGGCTCATCCTGATCCATGAGCATCACATCACCAGTGTGAGTCATGAGAAATCCATATCTCTCGGGCTCACGCCGAATCCTACCAGACCTACGTGGGCTCTGTGCTACAGGAACAGACTCTTGAACCACAACATCTTGTGGTGTCTGTTCAGGTTCCATTTCAGGTTCGATGTCTCCTTGTTGTTCTTGAATTTCTTCAAGTTCTACTTTCCTCCCACTAGTTCCTTTAGAGATAAACTCTTTCTCTAAAAAGACACCAGTTCGAGCAACAAACACTTTTTGCTCAGAAGGATTGTAGAAATAGTAACCCTTTGTTTCTTTGGGATACCCAACAAAAAGGCATTTTTGAGATTTGGGCCCTAGTTTGTCAGAGGATTGACGTTTCACATAAGCGTCACAGCCCCAAATCTTCATAAAAGACAAATTGGGACGCCTCCCACTCCATATCTCATATGGTGTCTTTTGAACCGATTTAGATGGAACTCGGTTTAGTGTAAAAGCGGCTGTCTCTAGAGCATGTCCCCAAAAGGAGTTTGGAAGGTCAGCTTGACTCATCATAGAGCGAACCATGTCTAACAGAGTTCGATTTCTCCTTTCAGATACACCATTCCATTGAGGTGTACCTGGTGGAGTGAGTTGTGATACTATACCACACTCCTTCAGATAGTCAAGGAATTCTCGATCCAAGTACTCTCCACCTCGATCTGATTGAAGCACTTTGATACTCTTCCCGAGTTGATTCTCTACTTCATTCTTGAATTCTTTGAACTTTTCAAAGGATTCTGACTTGTGTCTCATGAGATACACATAGCCATATCTGCTGAAGTCATCAGTGAAAGTAATGAAGTATTGGAAACCTCCTCTAGCTTGTGTAGACATAGGGCCACATACATCACTATGTATGAGTCCTAGTAAGTCATTAGCCCTTTCACTTTGCCCTGTGAATGGGGCTTTGGTCATCTTGCCCAACAAACATGACTCACATGTCTCATATGATTCAAAATCAAATGAGTCCAAGAGTCCATCCTTATGGAGCTTGGATATGCGGGTCTCATTTATATGGCCCAAGCGACAGTGCCAGAGATAGGTCGGGTTCGAATCATTTAATCTGACCTTCTTGGTATTCACATTATAGATTGGATCTTCGAGGTCTAGAACATACAACCCATTGCTAAGTTGAGCACTACCATAAAAGATTTCATTCAAATAAATAGAACAACATTTGTCCTTTATTATAAATGAAAAACCTTTCTTGTCCAAACAAGAAACAGAAATCAAATTTCTACTAATAGTAGGCACAAAGTAGCAGTTGTCTAATTCTAAAACTAATCCACTAGGTAAAGTGAGAACATAAGTCCCTACGGCTAAGGCAGCAACCCTTGCTCCATTTCCAACACGTAGGTCCACTTCACCTCGGGCCAATCTTCTACTTCTACTTAGATCCTGCACATTTGTACAAATGTGAGATCCACATCCAGTATCCAATACCCAAGATGAGGAAGTAGAAAAGTTAGCCTCTATAACAAAAATACCTGAAGTGGAAGTCTTACTTCCCTTTTCCTTAGCAAGTTCTTCAAGATAGAGCTTGCAATTGCGCTTCCAGTGTCCAGGTTGCTTACAATGGAAGCACTCCCCTTCCTTTGCCACACCACCCTTTGGTTTCAGTGCAGCTGAAGAAGAACTAGCATTGGACTTTCCATTAGCTTTATCCTTCTTCTTGTTGGCTTTTCCCTTTCCCTTGCCCTTTTGAACCATCAAAATGGGCTTAGCCTTCTTAAGGTTTTGCTCAGCAGTTCTCAACATGTTGAGCAATTCAGGAAGGGACTTGTCAAGGTCGTTCATGTTATAGTTCATGACGAACTGACTGTAGCTTTCAGGCAACGATTGCAAGACTACATCAATAGCCAACTCTTTCTGAAGAGCAAATCCCAAATTCTCAAGATTCTCAATGTACCCAATCATCTTGAGCACATGAGGACCCACGGGACTTCCCTCAGACATCTTGCACTGAAACAATGCCTTAGAGGTCTCAAACCTCTCATGCCTAGCTTGCTCTTGGAAAAGCATTTTGAGATGTTCGATCATATCGAATGCCCCCATGTTCTCATGTTGCTTCTGAAGCTCAGATTCCATGGTAATAAGCATGAGGCATGCAACATCCAAAGCATCATCAGAATGCCTCTTGTGAGCATCCCTTTCAGCTCTTGGAGCAGTGGCAGCAGGCTCATTCGGAATGGGCTGCTCTAGGACATAAGCCTTTCTCTCTTGTTTGAGGACTATCCTCAAGTTTCGGTACCATTTGAGAAAGTTGGTCCCATTCAGTTTTTCCTTCTCAAGGATCGATCGCAACGAAAGTGTCGATGTGTTTTGTGCCATGGTTATCTACAACAGTAAATATGCAGTGTAAGAGTCATGTATTTTAATTCATTTAATAAGGACTTTTATTAAACGATACTCCCACCATTTTCCTCAAAATAATAACCCTCGATATTATTTCGGAACACCTCGGCGCTAAGGTATTCTAGTGGGCCAAGATCCATATTTGATCTCAACCTGAGTCAGCTTTGGCTTTTCTCTCAAGTTACAGCTATTTAGGTAGGCAACTCTTTGCCAATTGCATCTTATGCAACTCTTGGATAGTTTGGAGAACAACACTTGTCCAAGCTCATCTCATGAGCTTAAGCCCAACTCTATGCCTCTAAGTCCCTAATCCTATTAGGATGACTTAGTTAAGTCAGACCCAAAGTTAGCAATTTGGATATCACTATTATCCCATCGCGCCTTACCAAGATGAACATAGGTGCTTTGCTTTGGCAAACCCACCTAATGTTGATCAAAGTCTTGACGAGTGCCAACATTTGGAAGGCATCACATTTATGACTTAATATTTGTTTGAGGGATTTTTTTCATTTTGATCTCACCAATTTGTTATCTCCGGTTGTCTTATACATGCATCACATACAAATATAAAACATGCATCTCATGCGTACAAGAAAGTAAACGTGACATGGTTATAGCCCAAACTATGCGATATTCTCAAGCCAATGAGAATATCATAAAAGCCTAAGAAAAGAAAAGAGTCTTCACAAGCTCCTTATCTTCCTTTCTTGGCTGCCCTTTTGTTGTCATCTCCTTGGACATGCCTCCTTGGATGATCCTTAGACATACAACCTTGGATGATCCCATAATGCACTATTACATCAATAATAGAAACCTCGAGTTACATCCGAGGGGAGTAAGGTGAGAAGAGCATGTACAATGAGAGTGATAAGAAAAGGCACGACTCGCAGGCCGTATTTACAAGTACAACCAATCAAGGGCTATAACCATGCACCATGCTTCAAACACCAATCAGCATATCATGTCAAATCTCATTCAACAAAGATGCATGCCAATTTTTGCGCGTTGATTAACCAGTTTTTATTTATGTGGCGCTTTGCATACGGCAGTCCCGCTGGCCGGTCAGCGGGCGGTGGTTCCGCTGACCGGTCAGCGGACGAGGTCAAGGGGAGCCGCCCTTGCGGGGGGCGTGGGGGGCAGCGCCCCCCTGCGCAAAAAATTTTCTTACAATTGCTTAGCCCGAAATCTTCTATTTTGAGCAAGTAGGCACCCGAGACTCCTCCATTCGAGCCACCAAAAATACCTTACTTTCGGTGCCTGAACAGGCCGAATCCGAACAAAGCTAGGGTTTTTGCAACTATTGCAAGAATCCTAATCCATATAGGTATCTCATACCTATCAATTTCGGGTTAATCTCATTAACCAATTTGTGTCGTTTCTTCATATATCTCATATGTTCATTACGAATTCCGGTTTCATGCATCATGAATCAATCTAATTAATCATGGCCGAAAAGCAACCGAACACATAGCATCATGCGATTCAACACTCAATCCCGATTTAGGGTTTCACCAGTAGCTCTGATACCACTGATGGGTTTCGGGAGCCAAACAGCGCAGCGGAATTTAACCGAAACCCTCCAGGATCCAAGTGAAACGGGGTAAACCGGGTGTTCAAAAATTTTCATACCTAATTTTCGGTTGAGATCTCTCACTCAACTGTAGAGTCGAATCACAAAACCTGAACAGTTGACGTGTTCAGGCTCTCTATGGTATCCACACGAGCCTCTCGGGATCACCACGCTTCCACCACGTCCCGGCAGATGCGTTTCTCTTGCGCTCGCAGTGCTAGCTTGCGTCCTCCAAGGAATTGCAAGAGAAGAGTGTGGCTGTCCTTTTTGGAGGCTAGGGCAAGGAGACCTGCGAATTTCTCACTTAAAAGTTGTATTTATAGTGAGACTCAACTTCCAGGCCTAATGGGTTTCAAAGCCCTAATCCAATTAGGATTTAATTTCGGGCTTAATAATGGCTCAACTCTTGGGCCCATTATTAATACGAAATTAAAGTGAAACCATAACCCAAATAATTAGCCCATGCACTCTAATGATCCAAATAGCTCTATGTGTGCGACCCAATAGGCTCTTGCCATGTTGGCAATGATCATAAATCACATTTATGATCATAAGCAATGAGCGGTGTCTAGCAACACATCATTGCTACCCAAGTGACAAGATTGTCGGTGAATCGACTAAACCTTTATGATCATCACCGATATATGCCATTGTCCCTTTGTCCAAGATATCAAGACTAAGCACGAGACATGGAATGTGTCACTCTCGTATAGCCCAATCTTTGGTTTCTTGATTACCGAGTAGACCAACTTAAACTGATGACATTGATATCGTATATCAACTCATCCGAGCATGGCCATGCATTTTCTAAGTCTCACTCTATCAAGGGGCCCGAAGATATCACTCCCGTTACATAGGAGGGACAAATCCCATCTTGATCATACAAATCCCTCCGCATGATATGTGACATACCCAATGACCTCCTTCAAGTTCACTTAGTTACGAGCAACAAAGGAAAGTATCAAAGTATGTGACTCACATGTAGGGAACCTTGATGATCTTAGGTCGAAGGACTACATATACCATGATCACTATGAGAATCACTTATGACACTCATATAACGATCCATGTAGTGTTCTCATGGTGGGTCAATCCAGTACACAAGTTCTCCAACTTGTACCCATATGTAGAGTACATATCACATATTAGTCTCCACATATGCTAGTTGTTATATATTATTGCAACCCACTCCACAATAATACTAGACCAGGGACTTTTGAGATCATTGTTCTAGGGTTACAATTATGTTTATTACGTTACGCAGAAATAAAACAACAAACATAATTGCCGAATTAATGCCTTAACAAAATATCGTGACTCAATGTGCAAAAATACAATCATCTCATGATTGGCTTTTGAGCACAACACTAACACACCAAACATCAAATGCAACAAGTCACCATTTTGAGCTTTCATGTTATAGGGTAATAGGTGTACGTCATCATCAAGAAAAAGGAGCATTTGTTCATCAAGAAAAAGGAGCATTTGTTCTTTAGACCACAAGATGAGGAATTTTAAGCATCCTTTCCTTGTAGTGGTACCTATTTTCAAAAAGAATACATCCTTTGATATATATATTTTGCCACTTTCAACATCACAAGCTCTATACAATTTTGACCATCCTGGATAACCAATAAGCAACCAAGGTCTCCACCTTTCATTGAACATGTCATGTTTACACTTACCATGCACATACACTAAGCATCCAAAAAATCGTAAGTGATCATAGGTGGGTCTCTTATTTAGAAATATCTCATAAGGTGTTATATTCCAAGTGGCCTTAGAAGGAAGTCTATTAATAATGTATACCACTATAAGCATAGATTCTCCCAAAAAACTGATTTGACAAGCCTACATGAAATAGTAATCCTCATGCACCCTTTAGGATGTGCCTTTGTTTCCTTTCTACAACTTCATTTTGTTGAGCCATGTGGACACATTTTGTTTGAAAAATTGTACTTCTTTCTCTGTAATACTACAACATGAAGTTCAAATAAAATGTTACACCATTATCTACCCTAATCTGCTTCACTTTTTCCAAAGTTGCATTTTTACCATGTTCAAAAATAAAGGCAAAAATGTCATGCCCTAAACTGCCCCTGGCCCATTCGAGCCTGATTATTTAACGTATGCAACGAAAGATTTTAATTCACAAAAAGGGCTTTGACTTCTTACTAAGACTTATGGGCACGAACCCCAAGATACTTATTGGTACTAGCTCGTTATATTCTTATTAAACGTTAAGTTTTAGTGCTTTCAGAACAAGCTAGCACCTATGTGGATTTCATGTGTTCATTTCATGGTCTTTACCAAGCTTAGCCAAGATTATGCATGGCAACCAAAACACCAACTTAAGTTTTAAAACTTATTTTCATGCATATGCTTCACATGCTTATGTCTTTTGGTGTTCACTAGTACACATAATCACTTAAGGCCTTTAGATGTAAACTAGTGCTTAGGCATGCATTAATTCACATACATGCACATAAATTCCTTATAAGCCATTCTTTACACATGCATCCAATTTCATGCTTCTCCAAGTTTATTTGCATGTTTTTCTTTAAGTGCGCATACGAAGCCAACATGGCATGCTTTCAACATAAACATGGGCTTATGGGCCTTTTTAGTACTTAACATGCATATGGCCCAAAATTAACAAAGAACATAGTCAAATTTGTCCATGTTCTTATTTAAGCCCATTACATGCATTTAAGCCCAATTTCAACATGCTTCAAGTTTCATGAAAACATAACCCATAAATTCATGCATGGGCCTTGGTAAGTCCACCAAGCAATAAAACACCCAAAAATGTCCAAGTGCATAATACAAGCCCAAAAATCAAATTTGGCTGAATTTTAGTGAAGTCCATAATTTGGTCATTTAACTAAGACCAACTATTACACATGCTTAAAGGCAAGCCATAAACCAAAATGGCATGGAACACAAATATCCACCTTAATAGACCTTGTTCCCACAACTTTAGACTTCAAGTCCTGCACAGAAAGTCCACACTTATTAGCTTGAATCTCAAGCAACTTATATACTTAAAATACTTAGAATAATTGAGCAATACCATACACATACCCAACCTTTATACAACAAAAAAAGTACTCGAGACTCTTAGCTCAATCTTTCGAGCACACTTTTACCTACAAAAGTAAAGTAGGACGGGTGAGTTATAAAACTCAATAAGGATTCCGTATGGATTCCAAAGCCTAAAATATGGCCTTTAAGGCCTAACATATGCCAAGAATGTAATGGCAATAATTATTCCAAGTTCCTGCAAAGAAAACACAAAGATACATACATATACAATAATAATCGAAATTGGGGGTTAACATGCACAATAATTTCATACAAGCACGCAAACATACGCCACTTAACACTTTGATTTCAGAAGGGCAGCAAGCATCCCTCAAGTTTTATTTCATTAATTTCACATACTTTACAATTTCGGAGATCTCACTTAGCATAGGAATTTAAGGTGGCCTACTTAAATCCTAGCCCTTAATGCTTGCTTAACTTAGCTCATGAGCGAAATGGAATTGCTAAACCAATAATTTAACTTAAGCCCTCTTAGCACACCTAGGATCACATGGTTCTTTGACCATCACCTAGGGGCCCGAATACTCAAAAGAGTATAGGAATCCTTACCCAATACCGAAAGCTCTTAAGAGCTTGTTCTCCTTTGTTTTCCTTGCTTGTTGACTCTAGAAATTGTTTTCTAGCACAAGAACCAAAATGGCTGAATTTTATTAGTAACCATAAAAGACAAAGAACACTTGGTAATTAGCTTAAAGAATGCAAAATACCAAGAATACTTGGTGTATACTTACAAAACCTCGCAAAGGAGGTAAGGCCGAAACTTTGACCTTGATGTTCTTCAAATTTCCAACTTGATTTCTTGCTTCCAATGAGCTTAGAAGCTCATGCACACAAAGAGATCTTTGAGTAGAGTTCAAAACCTCCAAGAAATGGAGATGGCCAAAATTTCTTCCTTGGTTTTCTTTGAATCCTTCACTTGATTTTTGCTCCTTATGGCTTTAGAGCTTGAAATCTACCAAGAACACTTGGTTTTTGTTTAAGGAAAGGTATGATATTACTATGGCTAAATGTTTAGAGGAGGAAAAGAGTTGGAAAAGCTTATGGAATGGTAAGAACTTGTATGGCCAAAAATGAGAGAGAAGGAGAGAAGAGTTGAAAGTGTTTGAGTTGTTTGGAGGTGAAATAGTGTAAAATGAGTGGGAGAATGAAATGAATTGTTTTGGGAGTGTTTTGAGCATGTAATGGTCGGGCATATGGAGGGGGAGTGAGAGAAAATCATGTGATTCACAAGGAGGCAAAGTGGGAGACAAATTGGAGACAAATTGGAAGAGTTGGGTGAATTTGTCAAAAGTGGGGGACAAGTAGGTGTAGAAAAGAATCCTAAGTGATGACTTGGATGGAGAGATTAAAATAATGGGGAAATGGAGGGAGGTGGAAGCCATGGCATCCAATGCCTTTAAAATCGGCTAATCCCCCCTTAGTCTCTCAATTCTTCGCATTTGGGCAATTGAGCCCAACCACCAAAAGTCCCCTTTGTCCAATTAAGTCCCTCACTTTAAAATTTTTGCCACTAATTGTCTTGGCCTAAGCCAAGCTTATTTTCAAGAGTGTTCATCACTCATTTATGCCCATGCCATACATAATTCAATGTCTCCTCAAAATAATTGAGCTAAATTCCCAAATTATGAATTTTTTTTTATGCTCCCAATCCACTTAGCCCGGGACTTAATCATTTCAGATTGTCCAGGCATTACAAAAAAATAGCTCACATCTGACTTATATTTCATTAAGTATACCCACACACTTCAAGTAAAGTCATCTGCTACTGTGATAAAGCAATGTGCTCATGTTTGTAACGGTGTCCTATAACCACCCCATATATCACAATGTATTAAGTTAAAGCATGCATATGATTTTATTATACTTTTAGAGAACACCAATTTAGTCTATTTTGCCCTATACACATGAATCATAATATTCAACTTCTCTTTCTCTAACTACATTAGAATTTGAATGAATTAATTGACTTTTGGTACTAGACGTATGGCCTAGCCTCTAATGCCACTATTCTATATTCTTTGATCAATTAACTACCAAAGCCACACCCCTATGTGCAATTACCCTAGGAGATACAACCTCTCACAAAATCTTCCCACTTTAATCAGGTTCTTTATAGTTAAGTCCTATATCAAATAAAAGTCTACAATAAAAATTAGTACACAATTATAATCTCATACCACAATTTACTAAAGGAAAGAATATTCACTTAAAATTAGGAACGTTCAACACTCCATCAACACACATTTTATTTGGCAAATTTAGTTGTCCAACTCCTTTCATTGGAATGTTCTCCCGATTCGGTTTTTTGACTAATGGTTGTGCTATGTTGCTTATCTTCTATGTCAAGCATCTCACTGTTACAGGTATTGTGATTTGTTGCTCTTAAATCAATTACCCAAGGCTTTATAGAGTTAATCTTTCTAGCCAAGTTTGCCATTGGTGGATTCTTATCAATAGTTTTAGGTGGTTCTCCTTCACGCCCTAGGTATTACAAAAGTTAATCATATTGCTCCTACATTAAATTAAGTATAGGGCTACCATCATCTTTGACTTGTCCAACCTTTGGTTTAGTTTTGTTATTGTTCCACATTCTAGGTTGTTGCATCCTCCTCTTTTATGCCATTTTATGTGGGTTTCTGATTATCTCAAAGCATTCTTTTTTTATATGCCCCCATTTGTTGTAATTCGCACACCTTGGCTTGCATTGTTCCTTAACTTTCCAACCTTCTGCATTCTTACCATTGCATGCACTATGGGTCTAGAATGTCACTGCTTTAGTCACAAGTTTCTGCATGGTATAAATATATCTTTGTTGTTCATTTTCTATTGCAATGTGATAAGCTTAATCAAGGTTGGGCATTGACTTTATGCTGAGAATTTGTGTTTTAATAGTATTGAATCTATTGTCTAATCCCATGGGAATATGATATAGTTGCACCATTTCTTTCATCTCAACAAACTACTGTGGCATATCACAAGTGCACCTATTACAGGTGTATTCCGGCCATAGTGCTATGGATTACATTTTTTCCTAAAGACCCTCCAGTTTGGTGTAATACAATGCCATAGAAAGTTTTTTCTTACTTCAATAGAATAAATGAAAGCCTTAGCTCGTAGCCTTTTGGAGCACTTACCTTCCGCAACCTCTTTTGGAGATTTGCCCATATTTATTTGGGTGGCCTTGGAATACCAAACACTATTCTAACTTCTTGGTCCATAGTACTCTTCAACCATCTTTTAACCATTACATCAAACCACATCCATTTCCTAAATCCTGGTGAAATTCATAGTTGGTTTTAGGATCATTTTGTCCATAAAACCATGCTTATGTCGTTTACTCATTCTTCATAGTTGTTATCATAAAGCTATTCACTGACATAGATCTGTTTGGGGCTGTCTAAGGCATGAACATAGTATGGGACATCATATCCATACATTTGGTTTTGTCATTTTTGTTCGGCCCTACCATGATTCAAAAGCTTTGACAAGAATGAAGATGATGTCATTTTACTTACCAAGTTTCGACTTTGATACCATGAAGAATTTGAAGATGGTATGAAAGGCGTACTTTCATTCATTTGATGTGCTAGCTATATACAAGTCAGGCATACTCTACATTTACATATGTGATAAGACTAAAATAAGCTAGAAACATTATCTATAGCTAGGGACATTATCTACAATAGAACTTCAAAGTATACTCCTTATCAAATATAAATCCACACTTATCAACATAACAACTCCATCAGAAAAATAGATTTCCTTTTCATTTATCGTCATCTATTTTCATTTTCTATTTATAATTTTTTCAAAATTTTTTAGAAATTTCTTTAATTGCTTAAAAATTAAAATAAAATGATTATATGTATATACTGAATTATAAAAGTTTAGCTCCTTAGTTGAAAAGTTGAAGGAACACAAATGAATTTTAATAGGATATTTTCCTGTATCTATCAACTACAAAACTCTTAAGTGACCACTAACTTTTCATGATCTACCATTTTCAACTACAATACTACTGTTCTTCAAAGGGGAGTTGCTACCTCTAATTACCTGCTCATGCCTACAAATTATTTCATCTCACTATTTCAAAAGCCTATCGACAATCGTTAATAGTCCTCACTTTAGGCTTGCTTGGTAAGAGCTTTTTTGGATTAGTGTTATACTTTTTGATGATTTAGTAATGGTAAAGATTAAACAACTATAGCTAAAAGCTATTATTACATAACCTTCTCTAAACTCTTGATGCTAGTCATTAAAGTTAATGCTAAACAAGGCCATAGACATCTCACAACCTAGTAAGAACTCTAATATGACACCATTACCACCAATCGAAAAAGGAGGAAGAGTTCACATGTGTGAACCATCGTCCCACACAAAACAACTTCTAAGTAGATTTTAATGAAGTTGGTCAGGTTTGCGGCAAAGGGTGCAATTTCTTAAATGGCAATGATAGCAGAAGGTGAAAAGATAGAGAAGTTTAGATAGACAAGAGAGACTAAGGTGTGTGAAAGATATTCCTTGGATATGAAAGTTGGGAAAAAAATAACAAAAATGTCTCTTCCAACTTTTTGCAAAGTGAAAAACTATTTTCTCCAGAAGTAGATAAAAAAATTCATTTACTAAATATGCTTTTTTATTTTATATTTTTAAAAATTTTCTAGAAAATTTAAACATTTTTATAAAACTAAACAAGGCTTAACATCCATCTAGAATAACCCATCAAAGGTATGTTTTCTATTTTCAGTATCATACAAGTGAAAATCATACATATGACACTAATTTTTTTTTTAAAAGATGCATTAATTGAAACTCAATGTAATAAACAACCAATCAGGAAATGATGTCTCTCAAGATGTTCTACCTAAAAACTGAAGGCCCCTTCTAGCTAATACATTGGTTGCTTCATTCAAAAACCTCCTTATAAAAGAAAACGAACTCTAATCAACGGTGCATCCTAGGACTCACGCCTCATCTAACAAGACTACAAAATAAAACAAAGAAAGGGAAATGCCCTTTGTCATTCAAAAGTTAAACATAACGAATTCAACTCCACAATAACATAGCCAAACTAAGCCATCATGCCTCCTTCAGTATTTAAAGAATAGCCAGTGTTTCTAGATAGAGGCATCACTGCGTACTAAAATTCTAATGATAAGGCAAAACATACCCTGACTGCCATTTCTCTACAAATGATAACAACATTACCTTTATTATTTGGTTTAGAAAGAGCTGCATCCACATTCACCTTAACACCTATTCTTGTTCTTATAAAGGGTACTAAGTCATTAGTGCATGAATGCTTGTAAAAGAAGCTAAAATCATGCACTTATTATTACCCACTCTGGGATAGTCTAGTTACGGTGCCAAAATTGTGCATTTAAAATTCTCAGGATTGGTATGTTCTATACGCTATCACAACAATACCCTTAGTGTGCATACCCAAGTGGCTCTCTTGGGCACTATGTAAATGCATGCATATTGGTCCAACCATTAGACACATATTCACATTTTATGCACCCCATGGTAGCAAGGAAGGAAAACACTAGCACAAGTCTTAATCTTGGCTACCACACATTAGGCATTCTTATTAAGTGTAAGTGACCAGCCACTGCACCTGAAACTTCTTCTAAAAAATTGTCTTAATCAGCCATGTAACTCCCTATTTTCTTTGCTTCATTATCAAGTAGAGTCTTTCAATAAACCAAGAAATTTGGTTTTACATCAATAGCCCACCAATGGACCAAGTTATGGATTTTTTAAGTTGGTTACAAAATTCTAACCAAATGAACAGTAACTTAGCCAACTTTGCAATGTCATATCTTTGGCTACAGAGTTCCGAATTCAGAAATTCCAAATCCCATTTTAACATCTAGATGTGCTCTAGATGTGGTAAAAATTTTATACCAAGATTACTTTTACACAGGGAAATATTAAACTTTAGGTGCAGGGTAAAAAATCTAGTAACTTTTGGACCATTTTGCCCATACAAATTTTCCAAACCATGCAAATACTTCATTCACAAGGGGAAAGCCCTCCAAAGCTATGCCATATATGTCCAATACACATATTAAATACATTATTTTACATTTAACAACAATATGTGGCCAAAACAAAATTTACAAGAAAGCAGCCTATCATTCACACTCAGACAGCTTTGCACCACATCACATACATAGGCCAAACATTACTCAAAAGTTCACATACTTGTCTCATTTTACATACAATACATGAACATGCATACATGCACTACATGATTGTCTTAACTCAGCTAAATATACACCCTAAGTTACAGCAGTGCCTAAGACACAATGGACTCCAGAAACAGGATGCTAGATAGTGCTGAATAACACAATAAGCACCATCACTACAACTATCAAATGTGCTCTAAAAATCACCAAAATTTACAGGTTACAAACAGATATATGGAAGTTAAAATAACTACAATTTTATATCAAAACTCAAATGAAAAAGGTCAGTTTGAATGTGATCTTTCTGCTAAACCTAAAATGGCAGAATTAAGGGAAGTAAGTTTCATTGTGAAACTTAGTAAGGGAAACACTTAGTTTCTTAAGGCAATGTGACCTTCATTAAAACTTGCATCCAAAGACACTAAAACACAAAACCACAATGCATATATACAAGATATAGCAACCAAATGTAGCAGCCATTCACAACCAAAAAACACATGAAATGCGGCAGCAACATAAACCATAAGTTAGTCCATAAAACATGCAATAAACTTAAGTAAATCACTATGCTAGCCCTCCTCAAGCTTAAGGTTGGTGTTAGGAGAGTTTTAACACTAGTTAGTACTAACTTTGGGCTCTAAAAACACTTCAATTCGTTGCTATCACGGTGCACTTCACACAAGGTCACAAAACCTTCAATAAGTGCACTCCCCTCACTAAACTTGGTTCATCAAGCTTATAGCTCTCTTCCAAGGTTAGCGCTAGCTCCATGGATAGCTGAAAATATAGTAAACAATCCATGAGAGCAAGAAAACCTTTACCAAGATGGGTAGGCTGAATTTTAGGCTTAATCCTTGAAGCTTCCAAGCAATAGCTCTAGTTTGCTTCCAATTGCTTCTTTTTGCCTTCAATTTCAAGTAGCTTTAAGTTTGAAGGTATGGTGGCAATGGAGGAAGTGGGAAGGAGGGTGGGCTGCATCCCTTGGTTGGTATGGCTGAATATGAGAGAAGAAAATGTGGTCTTGACTACTTAAATGGTCAAAAGTACACTAAACACACTTAAGTAGTCTTAACCTTGTCTTGTGTCATTTTCCTTGCTACAACACTATGGTTTCTTAGTCTTAATCTCTTGGCCCACATTTGACCATCCTTATCTTTCTTTATCAGCTCCTCTTTAGGTGGGATAACCCCACAATTTCACTATTTGACTTAAGTCAAAGACATACACATCTTAAGGCTTACATTAGAACACTTAGGTCCTTTATGCCTTTTTGTGTTTTCTTTGTCCTTAGTTGTCTTCAATAAGTAATTTGGTCCTTCAATAGTACTTTCATGACATTCATATCATTTCATAACTCTCTAAATCTCTTTTGTGAAAGTTTTGCAATTGAGTACCCGAATTTCCAAAGTCTTACAAAAAAATCCATAAGTTGCTTGACAAACAAGCAATCTTTAAGGCTTTTCTTGGGAGGCAAGTAACCAACTTACAACACTTTTAAGGAGGTGTTGATCATGTCTTTTACTCCCCACACTTCAATCACTATGATGAGAATTACACAATAGAATGATTTTTTACCATTATGCCACACTTTGTAATTCTCCCATTTTTGTGAAGTGGTAACACTTATTGTGCTTGAACCAACATCCGATCCACAATGTGATAGACTTGGCTACTGTCTAAGGCTTTTGGTAAGTGAAATCATGCAGCACATTATTTTGATTGTAAAACATAGATGAACCAAATACAGTAGTCAGGAATGCCTTCCCTTATCATATTCCAAGAAAGATCTCAATCCATCTCACCACCTGTGTGAAACAAACTGGGAGCTTCAAACCCAATACCTACTTGACTTGGATAGAAAAAGGGCACATGAATAAGAGGTGTATTATTGACTCATAAAGTTGCTCATAAATTGGCCACTAGTGTGGCACATTTAGACCTCACTATAAAAGATTATCTAATGTTGGTAATGCCTCTACATAGATACACCAAAAAAATAAATGGACTTGGGGAGGAAGCAAAGGGCTCTATAACTAAAACCAAAATTTTAAATGATGTAATGAGTCCTAATCATACAAATTACGTAAGCCACATAGTATGTTGGCCTCATTGTGAAGAGGGCATTATCATTCATACCCCAGGTGACGACATCATCAGTAAACTGAAGGTATAACGAGATTCTCTTCACTACCAAAGCATCAAATGGATACATCAAGGTGTCTACCATTGCATGATTCTGTTGGAACCTTGAATGTTCAATGAGGCACCCTATTTGCCATTCTTCCATACCTAGGACAGGATAAGTGATCACTTTAGGATCCACCCTTTATGGAAATGCTTGTTCTATTGCCCTTTTCTAGAATAAACTTGTCGTGATATTGTCCTGACCCATTGACAGTCCTTTGTATATGATAGAGGTAATGGCAGGCTGAGGAGCCCTTAAGAAGTTTGTAAGGTGGTAATATACCCATTCAACACCTTCACCACAAAAGCCAAAAGGCTTCTCACTAGTTGCCAAGCTTGTTTAGCAATAAGCGCTAAATTAAATGGTGCTAGGTCTTTGAAGCCAAGGTCTCCAGGCCTCTTTGACATGTATAGTTTGTCCCAATCACACTAAGTGATCTTTTTTCCCTCCACATTCAAGGACCAGAAGAATCAAGAGTGAATGATTGGAGTTTATCATATACATTAGTAAGAAAGACAATTCATCAAATGTATTGGCATTGCCTGGACAACAAATTTAATGACAAGACAATGGCCCGCCTGAGAAAGCAATAAGGATTTTCTTCTTGATAATTTCTATTTGGGCACCTTAATAAGAAACTCAAACTGAGTCATTTTCTTTCACACAACAACCATGAAAAGCCTAGTACTTATTAGACTTTAGCCAAGAGTGTGTCCCTAACAAGTTCATAAGTCTCAATCATACTACTGAATGAGAATTAGGGCTGAAGAAGACCAATGATTTCCTCATATTCATTATTTAGCCCTAAGGCATGTTCATATGGCTTTAAAATAGCCAATACGTGTATCACGCCTTTCTCCTAAGCTCCCAAGAACAAACGATTGTCATTCGCAAAAAACATATGAAAAATAGTTGGGCTATACCTACTAATCACAATCCCCAAAATCAGGTTACACATTTCAACCTATTCAAGTAATGTAGATAAACCCTCTATGTAGAATAAGAACAAGAAAAGGGAAATAGGATCCCCTTCTTCAAACCCCACCAAGGTTAGAAATGCTTGGAAGGTTCTCCACTCACCAATACTGAGAACGAAGTCATCTCCACACAACTCATCCCTAATTGATCCATTCGTCCTAAAATCCCATATGATGCATAATAGCTTTCAAGAGGCTCCACTTCAGGTGATTGTATGTCTTCAAAATATCCAACTTAAGAGCTAGGGTGCCCTCCCCATGATCATGTAGGCCACTAATATAATGATAGCTTTCTAGGGCAACTAGAGTATTGTCCTTAAGCAGCGACTTGAAACAAAGGCACTTTGGTTTTTTTTTTAGATTAGCCTAGGCAACAAATGTTTTAAACAATTCACAAATAACTTTGAAACCAATTTATACAATACATTACAGAGGTTGATAAACCTAAAATCCATAATAGATGTAAGATTATTTTGCTTTTAGAATTAAGACAATAAAAGTATAATTAAGCTTGATAAGGATTGTTCCACTATTTAGGATAAGAATAATATAATCAGACTTTTCAATTCAACAGATGCTAATACTTTTGAAAAAATAGAGGGGAAAAATACCCAAAAAATGACTATAGTTATGGCTCTGGACATATTTACTTACCAAATTTTTAAGTGGTGCCAAATTGAGGAGGAAAGTTTTGAATTGGGACTAATTATGTCATCAATCTACCTGACAGAGGGAAATTTCCGTTAAATACTAGAATATTCCTTCTGGATATGATTATGTGGCAAATGAACAACGATTGCATGGAAACTAATTGGCCCAAATGACATGCCAATTAGGTAAAATGTAACAATTTTGTGGTATTTGAGGAATTTGGTGGGTTTAATTGAATTAGGGGCTTCCACCTCATCCTTCACCGCCCTATTCTCTGGGTCCCCCACTGAGCACCTCTTCGACTCCAATCATCCCAATCTTCAACTCTCCAGTCTTCATTGAACCTTAAGTTGCTTCCTATTTTCATCCATGCAATTCGCCTTTCTAACAAGCTCCGTGACCACATGTCTTCAACCAAAACGGATCTCTAAGAAGCTGGATCTTACAAAGGTCGCCCAACTGCATTATGAGGTCCTGACATTATCTAAATCCTATGGAAACAGAATCAAACAACTTCCTCAAACCCAAAGAGATGTCTTGGCTAAAGATCATGGAAAACCCTAATCCTAGTTCTTTTTTTGATCTCTTCTTTTGATTTTAATTCCGTCGGAAGAACTCTGAATTGAGATCCTTGAATTTAAAAGAATTTGCAAAAAACTATGAGATTTCTAAGGAGGTTTGAGGTTTTCTAAGACGTAGGGAATGGAAACAGTGCAATGGTACGAGTAATGCCACATCATTTACTAATTCACCATTCCGTCTACATGTCAGCACTATTAACGGGCTAACGATGATTTAGGCTCAAATTAAGACTTTAGTGATAAATTTGGAACCATTCAAAACTGTAGTCAACAAATATGTCCAAAATTATAAATGTAGTGACTATTTTAGTATTTTTGCCAAAATAGAGTCCTGGGGACATGGTTGGGAACATTTGTAAAAATGCAACCTAGTTGTCCTTGGCAGAATAGGGCCATTGCAATTGCACATTCATTTGATCTGTCACTACCCTATTCACCAATGGGATGACTTCCTCAAATGGGAGGTGACAAGAAGAATCAAACAGCTCACTAAACTAGCTGACTATCTCCTCTCGGAATGTCCGGCTGATTAGTCAAATTCTTTTCCATCTTCCAGTTTCAAACTGTGGATATAATCCCGGCACAGCTTCCTAGGCCCCAGTTGGTGATAAAACCTCCTCTCCCCCAACCAAGTAGTCTTCACCTCCTAACTCTGACACCTTTCTTCTCTGATACAATAAAGAGCTCCCTCTCCAACTTGTTCACTAATTCATGAATTAATTGGACTAGAATCATTGAACATCAACCTTAACAAGTTCCTTAAAAAACTTAAAATCTTAAAAGTTGACATTAATATAGTAGTAGCCAATTGAAGATAGTGTTGGCATGGGCAAAATGACATCTCAGCATCGGCCCACCACTAATTCTAAGGCTTCTAGTTACCTACTAGCCAATGTAAAGAAGATGATTAAATTAGTGGTAGACTTTCCAATTTGCTCAACAGAGAATGTACACTAAGTACAGATAAATATAATACTACCTCTGTTTCAATTTTTTTTTATTTTTTTTCATTTAAATTTATTTATATTAATATTTATTAAATTTTTTAAAAAAATTATATTTAAAAATCATAAATATTATAGCTTCTAAATACAAATTTTTTAAAAAAATTTATATTAAATATTAATGTAAATAAATTAAAGTCAAATTTAAGTAAAAAAATTGAAATTGTATAAAAAAATTGAATCAAATGGAGCATATTTTTCATTTTTCTAGTAATTAGAAGCTTTACAAGATAAAAATTTTATAGTACAATCTAACTAATCAAGACAGAGGCAATAGGGTCCCAACATCCCCAAAATTTTTATAAATTATACTCCCTTTATCCTATATTTTTGTACCATATTCCTTTTTGGTCAGTCCCACATTCTTTGCATTATTTTCTTTTTGGCTAAGTTTAGCAACAAAAATATCTATTATACCCTCTCCTTAAACTCCACTAACCCTTTGAAATCTGACCATTTTTCTTTCCTTCACCCAATCTCCCGTTCAAGGATCTTGTATTCCAAGTCCTCTGGCAACATCCCTTCGGCAACATCCCACTGGTGATGCACGGACTAGGAGGAGCGTGTTTTCGGGATGCCAGTTGGGCTTGTGCTTTCAGATACAATCGTCAATTAGCATGGTGGAAGAGGCAGAGGTTACGAATCGACATAACGGAGGCAACAAAATGAATCAAAGTGGTTAATCTTTTTGGTTTTGGTGTTTTCTTTATTTTTTGCTTAATTGATTGTTGTCCGGAGTAATTTGTTCATTGTATTTCTTTTGGGCGTCCTTTATTCAAATGGGAGAGGCAATCAATGAGGCGAGTTTGAGATGAAGCGATAGGTGATCAAGGACAACGGTGAATTAAAGAGGATGGAAGATCGAGGACCGGGCGGACAATTTACTGGTGATTCGATGACGGGGGTGCTAGAATCACGACGATCGATTCGCTCATGGAATCACAATGATCGATTTGTTGCTGCAATCGTACTTCGGCAGCGAGCGATGGACTGAGATACCAAATCGTAATGAGCTATGGAGTAACTGATTGAGGCGATAAATCGACAGATCGACGACAGGATCAGCTGAGGCGAGGGCAATCGATCGACAACAACCAAGATGAAGCCGGTCTGCAATATTGTGCTTTGTTGCTAAAAGAGAACATAGGCAAATCAGTAAATGTACAACGGAGAATATTGATAAATTAGTAATTTTACAAGCATTTTTAAAATACATACCCAATAAAAATGGTGTAGAAAATGCAGGACAAGAGAATATATGTTATCCTTATATGTATAAAGTGTGTAAAGATAAAACCAAAAGAATCCAGTGTCTCTACAGTAACCTATAGTTATTTATTGCCTACAAAGAACAAAAGCACCTTACATATTTTAGTACTTTAAAACGTGTAGATATTATTTGCAATTCTATTGGCCCTAATGCTGATGCATCCTATGAACCTACCCACATCCCAAACACGGCGCCCACTGTTTGCCAAATGCCGAATCATGTGACGAACAAGTGTTTTACCCATTCTACCCTTCAATTCAAGTTCAGTGTTCTTATAGTACTACCTACTTCCCTATCCTTTTTTTCTTTTTTCTAATCTTTTTGTGACTTTTGGATTTAACACAAAATTTAAGATATTGAAACACTTTGTTACCTTCACCCTAATGCCCTTATATGCAATCTAATAATTACAATTTAAACCCTAACAGTAACATATGTCCACTGGTCGTAATGCATATTCTAGAGCAATAAACAAGTGGAAGGCCTGAAACTATGTGAAGATGGTTTTTAAGATTCATAAAAATATTTGTCTCCTGTAAGAGGAAAAAAAGTTGTTTAGAGATCGTAATCAAAATCCATTTCCCATTTTTAATAATATGTTATTTTTGCTTGAAATCAGTTTCATTTTGAAACTAATACTTATATGTCTAATATTAGTTGAAAAATATTTTTTAGAAGTTATATATTTTTAAATATTTTTTCCTTATCCAATCTAAAGAAGAAAAATTAACAAGAAATACTTATACTTTAAAAATTATATTGAAATTAATTTTGGACTTCTTAAAGTATAATATTTCAGTATAATAAATATACAATATAAATGAATAATTAATGGTTGGCTCTTAAATTTCAAGATGAACTGATATGTCTACTTCTCTTGTTCCTTTTAATGTAAGTTTAAAGATGAAGTAACAGGTGAATTTGGGTAACACGGAAAAAAAGAAAAGAAAAAGAGATCATTTTAGGAAGCATCCTATTTATAGAGATCTGCAAAAAATTTGTGACAATCTCAACTGAAATTATTCGAATGAATTTTCAATGGAGAGAGTAAATTTCACAACAAGAGGTAAGCAAATGTTGAGTTAGGATTTTCAGTGCAAGGGGGTTGGTATAATACAAAAACTTGATATTTATCATATCAATTTCAGTCAAACTTTGATATGGAAAAATTTAACAAAATTTGGATGTGATGATAAGAAATTTGAACTTAAATATATGTTATACAAAATGTGGGTTCTGAAGAGAGATAAATATCATACTTTAATCAAGTAGTTATATATATATATAATTATATTTTAATTAATATATATAATTTAAGCTAACAACTATATTAATTTTATATACATAACTTATGAAGGTGAAGGAAGTTTCTCCCTAGCATACGTATCGGTTTATAATACTTTTGCCACAAGTGACATCCCACTCTTCAACTCATAATTATACTCATAATTGTATGTTTTGATTTTCAACTGGCAAGTGGGAGTCCCAGGTTCAAGTCTTTATTCCCCATTTTTCACTTTTTAAAACCCTTAACTTGTAATACAGAGATTTTGAGTATAAAAAAATATAAAAAAATAAAAAGATTAAACTTGCATCAATCATAATTTCAGCGAAAAAATAATTATTCTTTCCATCTTATAAAAGATACAACAAATTCTATATTGGCTTGCCCAAACTCCATCTTATTTTTATATTCAGTGAATTACGTTATTATATTATTGTTCAGACTATCATTTAAATATTTTATTATTATTTTTATTAAATTCTGTGTGAAAAATGATTAAGAGAAAGTAAAAATAATATAATTTTATTTTAGTCTTTCTTAGTGTTCTTGCGAACCAAAACGCGTGCGGATAAAGTATCAAACCATATAAAATTAATGATGGTGTCCTATTAGCCGATTACACGGTATTTAGGATAACTGATATAGGTTGTACTTTCCTATGAGAAAATTTAAGGGGCGTAGTCAGAAATTTAGCTTAGAAGTGAGGGTAGGATTTTGGTATAAGGTGAGTTATTATCGTATATATAAATTTACAATCAACAATATAAAATATTAAATAATATTATATATAGATATATGAAATTTGAAAGTTTATAATAATTAAGTTTATTTTAAAAATTTATAATTCAAAATTTAATAGACAGTTTACATATATAGATACACATAATTCAAAAATTGACAATAATTAAGTTCAATTGAAAATTTCAATTTAAATTTTATATTGTTTTTTGTGAATGAAGTAAGTTTAATTTATAGAGTAAAAATGGTTATTTGAATTTTCTATTAATTATAAAAAAATTATTATACAAATTAAATTTATTATAACATCATCACATTTTTCTTCTTATTTTTTATGTTAAAGTACTTAGGGGCTTTAAAGTCATTTCATATTCCCTCTTCTCCCTCCTCCATTATTCTCCCGCCACAATCCAACAAAAGAAAACCTAAACTAGCTCCCACTGAGTCGGTTAAACGAGTCCAAGAAGAGAGAGAAGCAGATATAAATTATGCCCTTTTTAAGTGCGTTTGTTTCGCTTACGTTAGGAATCTGAAGCCCAGAGTCGAAAAGGCGATTATTTCTATTTATGGTAGTTTAATGTTCAAATCGGCTTTATTTTTTGTTGTTATAATCTGGGTTTGATTTCTTCTTCTCAGATATATATGGTTTGGTTTCTGGGTCACACTTGGTTTTAATCTTCATCTTCCTTCTTTTTTTTTGTTAATCCGTGATTTCGGATTTAGACAAAGAAGAAGATGGTGAGTGGATTTGAAGCTGAATCGGTACCTGCAAGTGCTCCTGAACTTTCTGCTGCTTTTAATTCTTCGACGGAGATGGGATATGGGAATTTTGGGTATTCATTTCTCTTATCTCTTTTGGGTATCGATTGATTTGCCGTTTCTGGGTTTGTAATCGTCGTTTATTTTTTTTTTATTTTTAAATTTCCGCCATGATCAGATGCTCGCATTATAGACGAAGATGCAAGATTCGAGCACCTTGTTGTAATAAGATATTCAGTTGCAGACACTGCCACAACGAAGCAATGGTATGAATTATGAAGGTCTAAACCCTGGAAACTTTGTCGTGTTAATCTGCAAATATGAATTGATTTGTTATTGTTATTATTTTCTTTGTGGTTTTGTTTCAGCTTTTCTGTTAAATTTGTCTTCATGTACAGAATTCTCTGGAGATAAATCCTCTTGAAAGACATGACATTCCACGCCATGAAGTTAAAAAGGTTTTGCTTCTTAAACCCTTTTGTTTTTGGAAAAACAAAAACAAAAATTCTTTTTTGGTTAATCTTTGTAATAGAAATGGCAGCTCTGTATCCAAATATTACGGTGCAATGAGTCAGTCATATTTATAGAGGATTGATATGGTTAACCTTAATTTATTAATCACAATTCTGATTTTGCGGATTCTGTACTGTGTTTCCAGGTTATCTGCTCTCTTTGTGGCACAGAACAAGATGTAAGGCCAGTGGACATGAAAACTGAATTATACTGTTGTGTTTCTTGGGGTTACTTTGTTCATTTCTCTGATCTTCTGTTCTTATGTCCTTAGGCCCAGGGCCATTGCAGGAACTGTGGAGTTTGCCTGGGGAAGTACTTCTGTGCCAAATGCAAATTCTATGATGATGATGTGAGCTTCTTTTTCGCTATTGTATTCACCCGTAATCTTAATCTGGATGTGTTTTTAACTTTTAACAACCTTTAGTTCATTGCTCAAACTATGCCGTTTGCTGATGTATAGGTCTCGAAAAACCAATATCACTGTGATGAATGTGGAATCTGCAGGTAAGAATCTGATTTGCATGCCTTTAGTGTTAGTCAAAATTCTTGACTCCAGTAGTTTGTCATGATATTTTGTTTGTTGTTGATCTGCAGAACTGGAGGGAAGGAGAACTTTTTCCATTGCAAAACATGTGGTAAGAGACAGAGAGATGTGTTCACTTGTGAACTCTGAGTTTAGCGTAGCTTTTATCCAATTCTGCTCAGCTGATTCAACATTTCTTGACGCAGGATGTTGCTACATAAAACCAATGAAAGAAAAACATCAATGCGTGGAGAGAGCAATGCACCAGAATTGCCCAGTTTGCTTTGAGGTTAGTGCAGCTATAACATCACTGTGTCGTGTCAGTCAAGAAAACCCGACTTATCAGAGATGAAAATTTCAGGTTGAGGTATTTGGTTCTTGCAGTTTATGTTTGACACGTTGAAAGATGTAACAGTCTTGCGTTGTGGTCATACCATGCATTTGGAGTGTGTGAAAGAGATGCAACAACACTACCGGTAAGCTGAGCCCACTTAGTTTTGCTGATGGCTAGGACATCAGTTTGCTGCTTGCCTGTGAATTTTGATTTATCCCTTTGTGTTGCAGGTACTCCTGCCCTGTTTGCTCGAAGTCCATTTGTAACATGTCAGGTGCATGGAGACAAATTGATCAAGAGGTACCCGAATTCCTCCCTAAAACATCAAATTCTTAAGCACGCTGTTTTACTCATGCTTGACAGTACGAGTTTGTTTACAATTGGTATGCAGATCGCTTCAACTCCAATACCATCAGTGTACCAGAAGAAGATGGTAAGAAAACCACTAAACACCTTATAGCAAGTAATAACAAGTAGTGTTAGTTATCTGATGAAGCCTACTTATTGGATTAGGTATGGATCCTGTGCAACGATTGTGGGGCAAATTCCCAGGTGAAGTTCCATGTCATAGCACTTAAATGCCAGACCTGCAAGTCCTATAACACGCGGCAAATACAAGGAGGCCCTGGTGCTTCATGCTCACCCAGCATGGCTGAAATGGTAAGATGAGCCGGTTCATTTAGCAGAAACAGATAAGCTCAGAAAAGTTACCGACGGTTCTTCCACCATACTTGTTGCGGATTCCATGGATTATCAAAGTAGCGGTTCCAGTTCAGAAGCAGCTTCATGTTTAGAAAAATTATTTCAATCATGTCTTTGTAAATGCATCCCTAGTTATACTGTATACGTACTTTCTACCATAATCCATTAACGTCAGCACTTTAACTTAACAGAGTTTAAAGCTCAAAATGGTTAGGCATTACAAATCTACACCAACAATATGATTCTAACTCAAGTCACATAACATGTATTTGGTCACATGTTTCTTGCCTCCAATGTCAAACTCACTACAAGGATGAGGATTATTTGCTACGAAAATTTTCTACGAAAAAAAGCACAGGAAAATTATTCGCAGGAAAACCGTCGGACAAAATGTTATGTTCGACGGTTTTGAGGCAAATGGGACCACATATGTAGGAAAAGCGTCGGACATGTTATCCGGCACTTTTCTTGCATTTGTTTTTCCTACGGTTTTGAGACAAACTATCCGACGCTTTTCCTTCATTTTTTTTTCCTACGGTTTTGAGACAAAAAAAGAGTGACTGTCTTAAAAATGTAGGAATTTTAATCCTGCAATTTTCCTACAGTTTCTTTTCCCAACATTTTTTTTACGTTAGTTACTACAACTTTCCTACATTATTCTTGCAGTTGAACTTTTCATATATACCTACGATATTGCTACAAATTTTGGCTATAAATTTCTCCCCCCCTTCTCTTCTCCAACTCGTCCCAGCAACAATTTCTACATCAAATTTCACTTCCGCTTCAACATCTTCTTCAGCTCAATAGAGGTATTTATAAGTAATTTATAGATTAGTAATTTATCTGTTAATTATTTATTTGTTATAGGATATGCCTATGTTGTTTTAGGTAGCTGACTTTAGAGGTTAGTGATTTAAATGAGAATTATTTATTTTTTATGAGATATACTTATGTTGTTTTAGGTAGCTGACTTATCACAGCATGTAGTTGCATAATATAAGTATTTATTTATTATACCTTAGATTCTCCATCCATAATTGTGTTGATGACAAATATAATATTGGTCCGATTCAGATTGTTGGCAAACAAGATGTATTGGATTAAGTTATATTTGTAATTAACATAATTATGGATTGTCCAAGTTGGACAGTTGAAACTTGTATAAGCAGTATTTTCAGTTAATGTGTTCATGTCGTAGTAGCAATATGTGAAATTTGGTAGAGTATTTCCCAAATTGTTCCCGTCGTATGTTTCTCAATAAGTTGATATTATTGAGAAACACCGTGAACGGGAACTGAAGGGAAATGCTGCCGAAATTTACATAAAATGCTACTAACATGGAATAGTTAAAATGGTTTACTGCTTATACAATTTTCAATGAAGTAGGGCCCTTACCTTAATGGAGTAGCTAGGTAGTTCAGTTATAGAAGGTTGACATGTGTGCATGACATATGTAAGTAATTCATTTACATTTTTATTATATTTATATTATATGAAATGTAATAAATATATTATGTATTTATGTTGAGGGTTTTTACTGTCTATTTTACAAGGGAAACAAAATGGCTGCTAATGGCTGTGAGTGGATGTACCAGAGGACAGATACAGATGGATATATGAATTCTGTATTTATGGCTGGTGTTAATGAGTTTCTACAGTTTGCATTTAGTGGGAAGAAGTCAGAAATGATTTAATGCCCTTGTCGTAAATGTAATAACAAATTTTATCGAATAGAGTTGAAAGTGAGAGAGTGTTGGGTTTCGGAAGCCAAACAGCGCAGCGGAATTTAACCGAAACCCTCCAGGATCCAAGTGAAACGAGGTAAACCGGGTGTTCGAAAATTTTCATACCTAATTTTCGATTGAGATCTCTCACTCAACTGTAGAGTCGAATCACAAAACCTGAACAGTTGACGTGTTCAGGCTCTCTATGGTATCCACACGAGCCTCTCGGGATCACCACACTTCCACCACGTCTCGGTAGATGCGTTTCTCTTGCGCTCGCAGTGCTAGCTTGCGTCCTCCAAGGAATTGCAAGAGAAGAGTGCAGCTGTCCTTTTGGAGGCTAGGGCAAGAAGACCTACGAATTTCTCACTTAAAAGTTGTATTTATAGTGAGACTCAACTTCCAGGCCTAATAGGTTTCAAAGCCCTAATCCAATTAGGATTTAATTTCGGGCTTAATAATGGCTCAACTTTTGGGCCCATTATTAATACGAAATTAAAGTGAAACCATAACCCAAATAATTAGCCCATGCACTCTAATGATCCAAAATGCTCTATGTGTGCGACCCAATAGGCTCTTATCACGTTGGCAATGATCATAAATCACATTTATGATCATAAGCAATGAGCGGTGTCTAGCAACACATCATTGCTACCCAAGTGACAAGATTGTCGATGATTCGACTATACCTTTATGATCATCACCGATATATGCCATTGTCCCTTTGTCCAAGATATCAAGACTAAGCACGAGACATGGAATGTGTCACTCTTGTATAGCCCAATCTTTGGTTTCTTGATTACCGAGTAGACTAACTTAAACTGATGACATTGATATCGCATATCAACTCATCCGAGCATGGCCATGCATTTTCTAAGTCTCACTCTATCAAGGGGCCCGAAGATATCGCTCCCGTTACATAGGAGGGACAAATCCCATCTTGATCATATAAATCCCTCCGCATGATATGTGACATACCCAATGACCTCCTTTAAGTTCACTCAGTTACGAGCAACAAAGGAAAGTATCAAAGTATGTGACTCACATGTAGGGAACCTTGATGATCTTAGGTCAAAGGACTACATATACCCTGATCACTATGGGAATCACTTATGACACTCATATAACGATCCATGTAGTGTTCTCATGGTGGGTCGGTCCAGTACACAAGTTCTCCAACTTGTACCCATATGTAGACTATATATCTCATATTAGTCTCCACATATGCTAGTCGTTATGTATTATTGTAACCCGCTCCACAATAATACTAGACCAGGGACTTTTAAGAATATCATTATTCTAGGGTTACAATTATGTTTGTTAAGTTACGCAGGAACAAAACAACAAACATAATTGCTGGATTAATGCCTTAATAAAATATCATGACTCAATGTGCAAAAATACAATCATCTCATGACTGGCTTTTGGGCACAACACTAACAGAGAGCATTTGTTTCGATATGGATTTACGCCAAACTGTTACATATGGCACTGTCACAATGAACAATATGATAGCAATCTGCACAATTTTAATATGGCCCGTAGCTATTTTCCATCGCAGTTATATGGAGGGACAAGTGGAGAATCAATTAGTGTAAATGCGTATGAACAGATGGTATGTGAATCAGTGGGTCCTTTATCATCGAATTTAGGATCTGGAAATAGTGAAAGAATGTTGGTGGAGGAAGAGTTTATCGATGCTGATGTCGAAGAACCTGATAATGGCAGTGATAATAATGATAATGTGTTCGATGTGTCTGAAATGAGAGAGGGGTTACCTAATCCGACCGCACAACAATTTTATAATTTGTTGGATGATGCAAATGCACCATTGTGGGATGGGTGCACTAAACAAACACGATTGTCTGCAATGACCCAATTGTTAAGTTGCAAAAGTGAGTTTAATATGACAGATCGTTGTTTCGATAGAGTACTGGAGCTTATGAAAGAAATGTTGCCTGAAAGTAATAAACTCCCATCCACCCTATATGATGCGAAACAACTCACAAAAGGACTTGGGTTGCCATATATAAAAATTCATGCATGTGAGAATAACTGTATGCTATTCTATCGGGAAGATGAGAAATTAACACATTGTCGTGAATGTGGAAGCAGTAGATATAAAGAAAGAGTAACCTCCGGAAGAAAGACGTTGATTCCCAAAAAATTGTTACGGTATCTACCAATAACAAGCAGGTTGAAGCGCTTGTACATGTCATCAAAAACAGCGACTCACATGACTTGGCATGCTTATAATAAATCATGCAATGATGGAAGTATGGGTCATCCATGTCAGTCTGAAGCGTGGCGTCACGTAGATCGAACATTCCCATCATTCGCTGATGAAATTAGAAATGTTAGGCTCGGATTGTGTACCGATGGATTTAACCCGAATAATGTTGTTGGTGGAACATACACGATATGGCCAATCTTTATAGTTGTTTACAATCTTCCGCCAGAACTGTGTATGAAAGAACCCTTCATCTTTATGACTCTCCTAATTCCTGGTCCTAGAGCACCAGGACGCAACATTGATGTATTCTTACGACCATTGATTGAGGAGCTCAAAACTTTATGGTCGGAAGGGGTTGTTACATGGGACAGTTGTCGACAACAAAATTTTCTTATGAAGGCATGTTTATTATGGACAATTAATGATTTTCCTGCACTAGGAAACCTTTCAGGTTGGAGTACCCATGGTAAGCTAGCGTGTCCATATTGCATGGATGAAATTGACACATTTATGTTGAAGAAATGCAGAAAGCCATGTTGGTTTGATTGTCACAGGGTTTTTTTACCGCATAATCACACATTCCGTTCGAATGTAACATCGTTCATCCCAGGGAAGAAGGTTAGTGCTGTCGCTAGTCCATATAAGTCAGGTGAGGAAATACATGATATGTTAGTTGGGTATTGTTTTCCTCCGTTTGGCTCTTCATATGATAAACACCGAGTTGCGGGGTTTGGAGAATGACATAATTGGTTAAAGCGGAGTATATTCTGGGAGTTGCCGTACTGGAAGCATTTGCTAGTTCGCCATAATTTGGACGTCATGCATATTGAAAAAAATTGTTTCGAGAATATTTTTAATACTGTTATGGATATACGTGGGAAAACAAAAGATAACTCCAATTCTCGCCTTTCGCTTCAGGAGTTAAAAAATATGCGGCGTGAACTACATTTACGAAATATTAGGGGGAAATGTGTAAAACCAAAAGCATCTTATACGTTGAGTCGGGAACATATAAGAGATGTTACTCTGTGGCTGAGAACGATAAAGATGCCTGATGGGTATGCCTCGAACTTGGGCCGTACGGTTAACTTGAGTGACGGTACATTCTATAACTTCAAGAGTCACGATTGTCATGTGTTAATGCAGAGGTTGCTTCCTATTGCATTACGTGGGTATATGCCAGGTCCTATATGGGAGACGATTTCTGAGTTTTGCTCATTTTTCAGAACCTTATGCACAAGTAGGATTCGATTTGATGACATACAACAGTTGGAGCGGAATATAGTGGTTACCATATGTAAGCTAGAAAAGATATTCCCTCCTGCCTTTTTTGATTCGATGGAACATCTTGTTATCCACCTCCCTCATGAGGCAAAGTTGTGTGGTCCAGTTCAATTTCGATGGATGTATCCATTTGAAAGGTAATTTTTTAATATGCATTCATATTTCTGTCAATAATTTTCATATATTATATGTCAATAATTTTCGCATATTATATGTCATTAATTGTTATATTTTTTTAACTTGGCAGACTAATGCGGTCATTGAAGCGAAAGGCTAGAAATAAAGCTGCAATTGAAGGATCAATTGTGGAAGCGTACTTGGTCCAGGAAATGTCTACATTCTGTAGCCATTACTTTGAAGTAAATATTCCTACACGGTTAAACAGGGTCCCACGAAATGATGATATTGCTATTCCTGTGGCTGATGTCGAGGGTCAATTGTTATCTATCTTCAATACAAGATGTCGTAACATACCCAACTGCGGGCGACAACGCTTACTTGATCCCACTGAGAAACATCAAATGCATATCTACACTTTGCACAACTGCAATGAGATTATACCGATTGTCAGGTGACATATATGTAAACAACTGTGAGGGTTTTTATATCAATCTGATTGCTTTAATTCATTATTGACTAGTTATCATTTCAGGCACTTTGACTCTTATATATCAACAAGATTTCCCCAATTAGGTGAAAGTGAATTACAAAGTTATCGAGATCAACATTTGACCGAATGGTTCTCATCATACGTGAGTTTCATGGCGTGATAATTTTTATGTTCCTAATTGTGTTCTGTTTGAATATACTGTGCAATTATGTTATTATATTAACTTTATATTTTCAGGTTAACCGTTTCAAGGATAAATTAGATCCTCGTATTGTACAATTAGCCCGTGGTCCTATTCGAGTGGCCATTTCATACAATGGATGTATTGTGAATGGTTTTCGTTTCCACACACAATCCTACGGCAAAGACAAAACGACACAGAATTATGGTGTTTGCGTGAAGGGTGAGACATGGGGATCCAGTGGGTATGATTTTTATGGCCTTATTGATGAGATTATACGTATTGAGTACCACGGGAGTGGGTATGAAGTCATGACGCTGTTCAAATGTACTTGGTTTGATCCGACACGTGGTGTTCGAAGTTGCGCACGTACTGGTGTTGTTGACGTTAAATGGAAGTCAAGATTATCACCACCTGAGCCGTTTATCTTTGCGACACAGGCTCAACAAGTTTACTACTGTGAGTACCCTAACAAGACTCTTCATCAGTGGTGGCCGGTGGTTAAGACGAAGCCACGAGCTTTCATCGATTGTTCATCGAATAATTTAAGTATTCGATCTGACGAGAATGAGGAAATGTCTGATGAGCAAACATGTCGGTTAGAAACCACAAATGAGCCATTCCAAGAAGTGATTTCAAGTGAAGTACTAATGGAAACAACTGATGGCATTGCCCTTGATGAGATTAACATACTTGTCGATAGAACGTCTGTTCCTGAAATCGTCCAACACCTGGATGAGAACATCGAGGTCACAGAAGCCGATGGGGATACATCAGATGATGAAGCATCGCTCGATAGTTTTGAGTCAGATGAAGGCAATGATGTTTGATTAAGTGTAATTGTTTAAAACATTTGCATGTTTTATTTGAAATCGTAATATAACTTTTAATGCATTTATGTTTGTGAATGGTTAAGGAAAAAAATTTATGAAATTTAATCATCACATATCTAATTAATTACCTGTGTCGTTGAAATGAAAATAATTAACTTTTTTCCCACCAAAAATTATTTCATGCTATTAAAAAAATAATAATAATGTTAATAAATGGGTAAAATCCACCGGGGGTCACCTAGCTTATTATTTTGTCCTAAACGGGTACCTTACCTTCAAATTGTCCTACCAAGGTACATTACCTCTTATCGCGTGTCCTGTTTAACTATTTTCCGTTAATTTCAGAGTTATATCTAATGGAAATTGCTTACGTGACATAAAAAAATTAGGTATGAGGTTGATGAATCAAGAGACGATGCAATTTCTAGGTGATGGTCAGAGAGCAAAATGAGGTGGTAGTGAAGTGCAGCAGAGTCGATAATGAGGAGAGGGATGAAAGAGATCATGACAAAAGTTTAGGGTTAGATTTATAATGTTAGGGTTTAGAATTGTTGATAGAAAAAAATTAAAGGACCATAAGTGTTATTTTATAATTTATTTCAGAATTTTTAATACAAAAACGTAAGCAATTAGAGTTAGATATAACTCTGAAATTAATGGAAAGTAGTCAAACAGGACACGCGATAAGAGGTAAGGTACCTCGGTAGGACAATTTGAAGGTAAGGTACCCGTTTAGGACAAAAACATAAGCTAGGTCACCCACGGTGGATTTTACTCGTTAATAAATTTGGGAGATTCAATCTGACCATACACATTAAATCTATATATTTAATTTCCAAAATATAAATATTTTCATTTATTCATCAATTAAAAAAAGTGTAATAATTAACTTCCAACCATATAATTAGTTCATATATAAACACATTATAAATTATATATATATATATATATATATGTATATAAATATTTGATATTCACTCTGTCCGACGGTTTTAAGTTAGTAATTAATAAGGGTAGGAAAGATGTAGGAACATAATTACCTAGGATAGCGCGTTATCCGACGGTTTTGAGTCGTAGGAAATATGTAGGACTATAACGACCTAGACGGTAGCGAAATCGTAGGAAATATGTAGGACCATAAGCACCTAGGGTATAGTGCGCGTTATCCGACGTTAATTTCAAAAAATCGTAGGATTTGAGTCATTATTTTAAAAAATCGTAGGAAATATGTAGGACCATAATGACCTAGGGTAGCGCGTTGTCCGACGGTTTTGAGTCAATATTTCAGTTAAGTAGTAAAACTGTAGGAAAATTAGATGTCATAAAAGCGTAGGAGTAAAGTAGCAAAACCGTAGGAAGTTCGTTGAAACAAAGGCGGGAAACCAATTACTGGCGGGAAATTCTAATTTTTTAGTTTCCTACGCTTTTCATGCATTTTATATTTTTAGTAGGAAAACCGTAGGAAATATTGCTATGGTTTTCCTACATTTTTAAAAAATGCAGGAAAATCGTAGGTCAAGTTGGTAGCTAAATCGACAGACTTCCCCTTTAAATTCGTGGGAGTTCTTTAGTTTTCACCACTCCATTCCTTCGTTTCTGCGACAAACTCTTCCAACCCCACTCCCCAAATCTCCCCCAGAGCTATTTAAACTAGGTAATTTTTATTTTTAAGTAATTTTTCATATATAATTAATGTTTGTTATTACATATAGTTGTTGTTTACATATATATATAATGCATGTATTGAAGGTTAAATTTTAAGAAGTTAGTTTTTATATTATATGTTTTAGGTAATGTTATATATGGTGTTAGTAATGAATATGTATGTGGTTAGTTATATGGTGTTAGTAATTAATATGTATGTGGTTAGGGACAACAATAATTTTTTATGTAATAATGGTTACTTCTATTTGTACTACAGCATGTTACTATATATGTGGTTAATATAAAAAACTGTTAGTTCAATAATGTTAGAGTAATATTGTTAGCACTTTAATAATGGTAGTGTAAGAAGCGCAAGTTACAACACTAATGTTACTTCAATAATGTAAGTATAATCAGCTAATGTTAGTTTAATAATTTAATTTTATAAATAAGTATATATCAAATAATTGGCAATTTTAAAAAGTGTTACTGCACAAATGGTATTCAAATGACTGAAATTTCAAAAATTACAGAGTTTACTAAAATAATGAAATTTAATATGTAAATGTTAGTGACGTAATGCTAATTTAGTATTACATATATATGTAATAAACATGTTAAACTTTAATTTTAGGATGGTTCGCCCCAGACAGTCCGGCTCGGGCAAAGCCCCGGCCAAGGACATACACTACGTCGGGGTCGACGACAGCCTGCTGTGACACCTACACAGGTGTCACAGACTGAGACTCAGACCCAGCTCCCACAGACACAGGCTCAGACATCGGTGCATCCGACCCAGCCACAGACGCAGCTGCCATATACTCCGGTGCCACGACCTCATGTGCCGCATACGTTTGGCGCATCGAGCTCCGGATCCGCATTTCAGCAGTTTCGAGACACGGAGACTGATGCGTATTACCTGGATATGAGCGGAATATCCGGGTCATTTCAGTACCAGCAGACAGGGATCGGGCAGCCCACATGGGATGTCGATCCTAACTCATTCCTTGATCCAGATGAGCTCGGTATATCCACTCATCATCTACCCGGCCTACACCCGAGTCAGCAGCAGCAGTAGCCACCTCAGCAGGGCCAGGCCACTGACGACCCAGTGGTTGTATCTGATGCGCAGCCAGCTGCTGGGGCCCCATTACCTAGAGGGCGAGGCCCACGGCTAGTTGACTTACCACCACCTCCACCTCCGCAGGACCGTCCGCTCATCGTCCCTCGAGAGTAAGTATTACTGACTGTTACAAAGATAATTTTGAAATAATTATACGTTGTTCTTAGTTACATCAATTTATATATATATATATCTTACTATAATCATCATTTGTTACAGGTTACTCACTGATGACTCTGTTCGTTCCACCATAGCCTCTATTCATGTGAGGTTGTGGGACGAAAGTTCTATAGCTTGGTCACATGCATCTCGAGCTGCACGAGAGGAGCACGTAACCACGTTAGAGGTAATTGGTTGTAATACATTTTTAAACAAGACTTTGTATATGGACTAATTCATAATTTTTTTTTCTTCTTTGTGAAATTGCAGAACTACTATAGATGGGACCCTAGAGACTTCGGCGCCATCCGCCGAATTGTCTTCGACTACTGTTCGCGGTCCGTGCGGAACCGCGTCTATCATTGGAGGTCCGTCGCGATTCAGAAGATCCCCGCCTTCTTCGACAACCCTGACTACAATTTGCTGCGGCCACATGTTCCACCCTGCTACAGTCAGCAGGTGTGGAATCAGTTGTGTGACCAGTGGGAGCAGGAGCGATGGAAGAAGCTATCGGAGGTTGGTTCCCATGCCAAGCACATAGCGGATAGCTCAGGCCTTGTTCCGAAGCACACGATGGGCTCAATCCCAGGCGAGATGCACTGGGATCGTATGGTACCAACTTGGACCTTCCATACATTATAATTTTTTTATGATTTATTAATTACTTAAATTTTTAATGATATCTAAAATTGTGCAGACAAAAGCAAATGATGGAGTTGAGCCATCATTTGATGAGTGGTGGTCTCATACTCATAGGCGGAAGAAGACCGGGCAGCCCATCGATCTGATTTCACAGCAGCTGCAGGTAATAAATATTCATTTACCACTATAAACAATGTTTTAAAAGTATAATATTTGTCTTACTAACTCTAATTTCTTTTTCTTGTAGGATGGATATGTCCAGCGGATTCAAGAAAAATACCAGAATCTGGATGACCGCCCGCAGTTCGATGCAGAGGTATGGAGCGAGGTACGAGGCCCACCAAAAAAAGGCCGACTACCGGGTGTTCCGCGCCGACTCACTGATCCCCAGACCTTTGGACCAAATCGGGTATTTTTCATTCGTATTTAACTTTATTAATTATTTTTATCACTTTTACATTGCTAATTGCTACTTACAAAATTTTTTAGGCTCCACGTGCTGATTCGGATGAGATTGCTCAGCTGAGGGCTGAGAACACCCAGCTACGGACTGATTTTACGCGGTTACAGGCAGACGTTCGCACTCAGGTTCAGCGAGAGACCGAGGCTGCAATGAGCGCCATGCTTAACAGGTTGATCCAGCAGGGGATTATACCTGCATCGGCGCTCTCAGACGACCTACGGACCGGATCCTCCACTCAGCATCATGACGACGATCGTAGCCAGCGAGATGACGATGATCAGCCCGGCACTGCATCCCATTGATTTTATATTAGACCTTCAGTTATTTGTAATTAACTTTTTCCTGTAAAATTTGATTACTTTTATGTATAGTAAATTTATTGACTACTTTGATCAATTGTAATATATAATAATAATAATAATAATAATAATAATAATAATAATAATAATAATAATAATAATTTGATTATTATTATTATTATTATATAATGCAATATAATATGTTTTTAATTCGTGCATAAATTAATTTAATAAAATCTTTAAATTGTCACAAAATCGTAGGAATAATATTCATGACAGAAAACCATCACAAAAACGAAGGACAAAGGGGTCAGAAAACCGTAGGGCAAGGGGTGTCATAAAACCGTAGGACAAACGGGTGTCAGAAAAGTGTAGGACAAATGGTGTCAGAAAAGCGTAGGACAAATTGGTGTCAGAAAAGCGTAGGAGTTAATGCCTCTAAAAACTGTCGGATAAAATGGGGTCCACGGCCATCACAAAAGCGTAGGGGTGTTTTACGGTTATCCGACGGTTTTTATTTCCGACATTACTTGTTCCTACGGTTTTGACTGACGATTTTAATTGTAGAAAATACCTATTTCCTACAGTTTTCCTACATTTTTTCCCGACTCAAATGCTCTGTTTTCTTGTAGTACTCTTGCAACTATGTCCTTAGACGGATCAATGTACATTAGTCCTAAATTTTTTAATTTTTTTAAAAAATGTTAAGTAATTTTTATATAGAGCCAGTTGAAATTTATAGAATAATGCCATTAATTTAAGAAAATAAGTAAAATAAAATATAAAAAAAGAATATTTAAAATTACTTTTCTATAAATACATTGAAATTAAATTAAAAATTTATATTTTCTTTTACAAGCATGTTGTATATAAAAAACTAACTATATATGGATTTCATAGAAAAAAAATCTCTAAATCTGTCTCTGCCTCTTTCACCTCACAAG
The DNA here is from genome assembly GCA_005392925.1 of Aquilaria sinensis. NCBI lineage: Eukaryota > Viridiplantae > Streptophyta > Magnoliopsida > Malvales > Thymelaeaceae > Aquilaria > Aquilaria sinensis. The sequence continues at coordinate 62,978 of SMDT01001925.1, forward strand.
CCATGAATTGGAAACCCTCTAATAATTTCTTGACGACTAGCTATTGAGTACACCTGATGTAGGTCACTACTTTCTCGCTTTTATATTATTTACAAAAATGTTACCGTATCTTGAATAGTACATTTGCATGAATGAAACATCACTGTATAGAATAGTGAGTTTGTGTAAAGAGAACAGTGAGTTTGTCTGAAGAGAACAAAATTTTACAGAATAGCATATTTGTCTGAAAAGAACAATACTTATTGCTGAACGAAACAACAATTATTATTGAATAAAACAACACTTATTACGGACAATATATTTTATGAAATAAACAATATATTATAGAACAATACATTTGCATGAATGGACCAACATTTATTACTAAATAGAACAATACTTATTATTGAATTAAATAACACTTATTACAATATGAAATGAACAACATATTGTAGAATGACACATTTGTATGAATGGAATATCACTTATCATTGAACAGAACAGCATTACAAAATAAAACTATATTTGGCTCTGAATAAAAGCTAAGTCCTTCAGCACAACTATCAACATCATTCTTCAACCAATTCTTATTGAATCAAACACCATAATTTATGAATAACAAATTTTACAAAATGAATAGTATATTATAGAACAATACATTTATCTGAATAGAAAAATACTTTTTGCTGAACAGAACACCATAATTTATGAACAATAAATCTTACGAAATAAACAACATATTAGACAACATCACATTTGTATGAAATGAACAGCATTCATTACTCCCTCTGTCCTACTTTCTTTGTTCTATTTGACTTTTTGGACTAGTTTGACTTGAATTTATTTATATTATATTTTTAGAAAAAAATAAAAATATATATATTTAAAAACTATAGGTCTTGATTTATCATTCATATATAAAGGTATTTCATTTATATACAAAAATGTTAGAAATAAAAAATCATAGATTAATTGTTGAAAAGTGAATAGTACAAAGAATTTGGGACAGAGGGAGTTACCATAATTTACGAACAACACATCTTATGAAATGAGCAACATATTATAGAATAACATATTTATATGAATAAAACAACACTTCTTTATAAACAGAATACCATAATTTACAAACAATGCATCTTATGAAATGAATAGTATATTACAGAACAATACATTGGTTTAAATAGAATAATAATTTTTACTGAACAAAACATCATAATTTATGAATAGTATATCTTATAAAATG